>LPNX010517124.1:354384-394674 GCA_001517045.1 Pseudotsuga menziesii | reverse complement strand
GTATGTATGTATAAGCACCCACAGTTCTATCTAATCCATCATAAAAAAAATTACATAACTCATCAAACATTACACATAACAAATTAAACAATATCGCAATCATATTACAAACCCATGTATTACAAATAGGGACAAGAATTGAATCCTATGGGCATACAAGTCCAGACCCTTTTTATAAATTGAAATACAACTCATTACATTAACATCCAAACAGAGTCGAACCCTATTGGGTTTGTTTGCATCCACACTACAGCCACACTATTCTTTAAAGTATGTGGGTTACATCGTTTAAAATCAACGCTATCAAAAATTAACAATAAGAAAACCATAATGCTGCATCGAGGTCATGCAACACTGTATCTCACCACCCTGCTGATAATAAGAACTACGATTATGCTACAACATGGCCTCGGCCAATATTTTACTACATAGAGTCCATTTATAGTCCAATCACAGCATTGAAGGCCATCATGGGATTATAAACCCTGGCTTCTACAAAATCCACAATATAAACAAAACCCACGAAATCATAACAGTAAACAACCAACAGATGCTACACACATCATTCACCCAAGCCACGACAATGCCAAACTAAAATTACACAGTATGATTTTTAATAACAAACTACTCTATTAACGAATCATCCATAAACTATTCCATAGAATTTAAACAATAATTAAATTACATCAAAGACTATCACTGCAATTATGGGATAGCCTCAAGCCATATTATGGCATGGCCATACCCCATGTTATTCACAATTACAACACATTTAAATACTCAAACACACAAACCTCAAATGAAGGCGAATTCCTATGTTAAAACCACATTAGTAAACCATTAACGCAGTATAAAATACACAAACGCAGTAAGCATAAAACCCATGGCCATTTTATCAAAACGTAGTGTATTTACAACACACAATCTTTCCTTTTGCAATAACTAATACACAGTGGCCATTAAAGGTCGAGAATAAAGTTATATAGGCATTCCAATGGGCTATGGCACCATTGCAAGAAATGGTGCATCCCATGGCTTAAAATCCAAATCCATATATGATTTACAAAAGGCAAAAACTAATTACATAGAGCCATGAGAAACACGAAATTCCTCCACAGCCAAAACCCACACCATTAAATTAAAACCCAAGTTTGTGCATTACAAATCCTGAAAAAATATTCAAACCCCACTATGAAACCCAAAAACAAAACAACGAGGACATCACTTAGTCAGGCTGAGAGATAACAAGCATTGGCTTGTTATAAGGCTTACCTTACACCATTGACATCACACAGGAACTGACGATGAGATTTGAACTATGATACTCTCCACAAACCCCAGCACCTGCAACCACCCACAAACCCAATGAGAATTATGACCACATTTAAAATGCGTCAAAGTAAAACCATCAAAATACTGTGAGGTCAAGTGAGTCTTACCTTTGTGGCCTTGGAGGTCACCTCCATTTTCCCCTGCATAGGGAAAGACCAAATCCCAACTCAAACCATGAAAATGACAAATCCATCATGAGCAAATCCCTAATCTTGGGGATTCCATGATTAGCAAAAACATTAAATGCATTAGCCAGTGATCGTTATCGAAATACCAAACCCACTCTCCATAGTAAGGTTTCATTGCATTCATGACCTCCATTTTCCCATGCAAAATATTAAACCGTGCTAAAATATGGTTCAACCCTATGTTATATTTGCTACTCCATTTCATAACACAAGGTAATCACATTACAACGTTTATGTTATACCAAGGATTAATAAATTACAACGTTAAGGTTTAGTGCATAGATAAGGCTTGGTCTGCACTAGTCTCAATACAAGCCACAAGACTTATACTTTAAACATAACATGTGAACCTTAGGCTTTATGCCATAAAAAAATACAGTACAATTAATCCCTAAGCTTATGCTTAGTGAACATGGCATATGTAATATGCCATGTTAAATAATTAACCCTCATAAAAATAAAGGGTCTATCCTTACGCCAAGACAACAACCTGCAAATAGAAAACATAAGAGGTATTAATAAGACTTAATAAAATACACATAAAACGTAATTAATACCAAGATGTAAAATAAAAAGTTACAATACCATAAGGAAGTATAAGTACTAAACAAGAAATTTGGCACTGATAGCTAAATTGACGAGAATAGGATTTATGCCTAGTTATAACTATGTGTCGACAAGGAACCAAAGTCAACCAGCAGTATGTTCTTTAAGATCAAGACTTCCAATACTCGTTAAATAAGACCCCATCACAAGTATGAAATGCATGTGAAATAGAATAGGTGCCTTAGTTCAAAGAACTAAATAAGCCTGCTAACAAGTAAACACATTTACCTCTCAAACCAGCATGGGAGAACGAGTCCCGCCACTTCACCCACTTTATTTCCACAAACAAAGTTAAGTTAGGACTCTATACTTAACAAGTGCGACAATGTAGAAATCATGAAGTATATAAATCCAGTGATGACACATANGTATGTTCTTTAAGATCAAGACTTCCAATACTCGTTAAATAAGACCCCATCACAAGTATGAAATGCATGTGAAATAGAATAGGTGCCTTAGTTCAAAGAACTAAGTAAGCCTGCTAACAAGTAAACACATTTACCTCTCAACCGGCATGGGAGAACGAGTCCCGCCACTTCACCCACTTTATTTCCACAAACAAAGTTAAGTTAGGACTCTATACTTAACAAGTGCGACAATGTAGAAAGGATGAAGTATATAAATCCAGTGACGACACATAAGCACCAAAAGTATAAACATAATACTAAGAAGTAAAGAGTAGTACAACATCATAAGTAAAATACATTAAAAAAATAGTGACTGAAAGTAAAAGACAGAACATAAGAACAACTTACGAATAAACAGTGGTACATGAAGTGTACGATAGAGTTCCGCAAGTGAATAATGTTCTGTCTATGTAGTTTTTACTAGCCTTTAATTTTTTTATTTTTGGGGACATTACAGTATGTACGATTATGATGATACTCTAGGAAGACCTTGTAACATTAAGAAGAGAACAAGTTAAGAGAAAACAAATTTTGGAGGATATCACAAACGATATGAAAGCAAGCAATGAGAACCTGAATAATGAATGAAGAAATTTTTTTGACGAACATGAAACACCAAAAGTGGTGTTAAGTTAGAAGGGGAAAAGGATGTAACGTCCCCTTAGTACCTTGACATGAAATACAAAGCATAAGTAAACAACACTATATGTTTTGATTCTAACTTCATAAAAATTGTGGATGCAATTGATAGGGTTAGGAGGCTGAAAGCTTGACACAACAAAAGAACGATTGGGGAAGAATACGCTAGGGGGAAAGAGTAAGATGAGTAAATAAATAATTAAATAAATGAGTAAATATGTAATATGCCATGTTAAATAATTAACCCTCATAAAAATAAAGGGTCTATCCTTACGCCAAGACAACAACCTGCAAATAGAAAACATAAGAGGTATTAATAAGACTTAATAAAATACACATAAAACGTAATTAATACCAAGATGTAAAATAAAAAGTTACAAGACCATAAGGAAGTATAAGAACTAAACNGAACAACTTACGAATAAACAGTGGTACATGAAGTGTACGATAGAGTTCCGCAAGTGAATAATGTTCTGTCTATGTAGTTTTTACTAGCCTTTAATTTTTTTTATTTTTGGGGACATTACAGTATGTACGATTATGATGATACTCTAGGAAGACCTTGTAACATTAAGAAGAGAACAAGTTAAAAGAAAACAAATTTTGGAGGATATCACAAACGATATGAAAGCAAGCAATGAGAACCTGAAGAATGAATGAAGAAATTTTTTTGACGAACATGAAACACCAAAAGTGGTGTTAAGTTAGAAGGGGAAAAGGATGTAACGTCCCCTTAGTACCTTGACATGAAATACAAAGCGTAAGTAAACAACACTATATGTTTTGATTCTAACTTCATAAAAATTGTGGATGCAATTGATAGGGTTAGGAGGCTGAAATCTTGACACAACAAAAGAATGATTGGGGAAGAATACGCTAGGGGGAAAGAGTAAGATGAGTAAATCCTTAAGGATCTAGTAAAATTAATCAGGTTTCATCATGGTTTTGATGACGTATCAAAAGGAGGCTGCTTACAAATCCTCACCTTAGACTTAATGTAATTAATGGTAAATTACATGGTCATCAAATTGTGGATGAGATCAACAATTCTCAACATGAATTAAAGCTAATATATAAACATTTATCTATTTTGAACATACGTTATAAATATGAATGGAACCATTGTATAGTTTAGTTAAATTGAAGAATTGTAAATATACTATGATTGACTAAACGATGAAAAATCCATTTTGATAATAAGTATTGTTGAAACCCTCAAAACTCAGTTATGAAAAATGATATTACATCTATTTATAACGGTTAAGTAGTAGACCCTTATTTTGGAGCATTACTCTAAGGTTATACTCTAAAAATAAGATAAAGTTGAGTATAACTTTAGAGTAATGCTCCAAAAAAAGGGTGTAGTGCTTAACCATTATAAATAGATGTAATATCATTTATCATAACTCAGTTTTGAGTGTTTCAACAATCATTATTATCAAATGGATTTTTCATCATTTAGTCAATCATAGTATATTTACAATTCTTCAATTTAACAAAACTATGCAATGGTTCCATTCATATATATATATATTAAGGCTATATATTTAGTATCCCTATACATATATTTAAAAAATAAAGTATATCTAAGGGAATGTCATAGAATCTTAGAGACAAACAATGATTTAATTAAGTTGAAGCATGGTTATAGTTTAAGGAAAATCTATGAGAAGGATGAGGTCACTTACACCTCATAACTACCTAATTGAAGGTAAAAAAAATGTTATCTATAGACATGTATAGACTATTCCAGATGAACTTTTCATTCTATAAGGACCAAAAATCATCTTGATTCCAAAACATATTTACAATTTCAGTATCCAGGCATTGCCTTCAGTTCTTTACAAAAAATAGAGGCTCTTGATTTATGAGCATGTTTTGAACCTTGTCATAGTCACAAAGATGAATTATATAGTGCAAGGATTTAATTTTCTGTGATTACCTCTATTTCCAGATTACCAAGATCTAGTAACATAGCTTGTTTGTATAGCCCATCTTCTTCCATATTCAGCTCCTTGTAAATGTGAGAAATGCTGAATCCTGTGAAGAATTCTAGTAGCCTTCTGATAGCATTAAGTAATTGTTGTAGATGTGGCGAATTTATTTGAATATTTCTGTTAACCTCATCAAACACCATCTTCGAATCCCCAAAAACTTGTAATTGAGAAATGTTGTTGTTGATGGCTACCTTCACGATCATATGCAGAGCTGCTAATTCAGCCTTATTGTTTGAGCAATGTCCAGGATCATATTTTGCTTGGAACTTTTGGTTGGCTGAAAGGTAGAGCACTCCTCCTGAGCCTCCGAAAGGAGGATCCCCTTGGCTGGCACCATTAGAAAAGGCCCAAGGTATTGCTTTGTTTATTTCTAGAGGGTTTAGTACTTTAATTTTCTGCTCCTTCTCTTGGGATCTATTATCTTTGGCCCACCGAATCACAAGAGCTGAGGTTACTTTAATTGGAATCAACTTGTTATTGAAAATGGCATTGTTTCTTTCCCACCAAATTCCATGAGTGAAAAGGGAGGGAAGAGCACTATAGAGACGTACCAATCTATCTTTCCACAATGCATTTGCTTTGTGTTCAAGAGAGGTACCCAGGTTCCCTTGGTACTTCAGCTCTGAGCATGTTGTCTTCCACACAGCTTCGACATAAGAATAGAAATGAAACAAATGAGTAACTATTTCCTCATCTGAAAAGCATAGAGCACATCGATTTGGGCCCTTCCAACCCCTTTTCTGCAAATTGTCATATGTTAAGAGCTTGTTGCTAAGAGTCAACCACATAGTTAGTTTATTCTTTAAGGGCCCTTCTGTCTTCCGTAGGTTTTTCCACAATTCCATATTGTCTCCATGATGTTGATTCCAAACCCATGTCTTGTAGCCTAGTTTGGCCGAGAATTCCCCATGCACCGGGTTTTGGGTCCATACCAATTTATCTTCTTTCTCCTTGTCTAGATGAATAAAATTTGACTTGAGTAGTGAAACATATTCCTCCCATTCCTCCTTAAGTCCTTCCTCTAATCCTAAAGCCTCTGAGTTTTTCCAAATAGTTTTCCTTTGTGAAGACATTAGGCTTGCTTGGTTTAGAGTGGAGATATTTGAGCTTCTTAGTTTTCATATTAGTCCATCTGAGAGTTTAAATATATCCCCTGATCTTGACCAGGGATTCTCTCCTATCCTTACTTCTCTCCCATTAGCTACCATTCATGCCAACCAATTCCCAACATGTGGGAAGGCTAATACCAGTGACTTCCAACCTACAGATCCATTTTTGAAGGATTTGTCGAGTTTCCTTATCCATTCAATAATAGACCCATTTGGGCAATACTTGGAAGTTAGGACTCTCCCCCATAGAGTCTCAGGATTCTTGATAAGGTACCATAGTTTTTTGGCTTCCAGGGATTGAAAAAATAAAAAGGTGTTCTTAATGGCCCACCCCGCTAAATATTTTGGACAAGCTAGCATTTTCCATTTTTCTAAGGGGACTCCTTCCGAATGTATATTAGTAGACCATAAGAAGGAAAATAATTTTTTTCCTAGTTTTTCTAGGATTCCTTTCAGGATATATGCAATTGTGGCCCAATAGATAGGGATGATTTGGAGGACTACCTTCAAAACACCCATCCTACCTCCCCTAGATAAGAACTTATATGTCCAGCATCCAATTCGTCCTTCAATTTTTTTATACAATCACATCCAATATTTGAAGGAGTAGGAATTAGGTTTGAGTACAAACCATAGATATTTTAACCCTTCGTCCATAGGATTTACAGTGTTATGAAGTTCACCTCTAATTCTACTTCTCACCTCCTCTTGCATACCATTTTTAGATAGAATTGACTTTTCCATGTTGATGTGCATTTATGTGGCCTTCTTGTATAGGTTCAGCATCTGCTCTCCTTCCTTGAGGTTTTCCCATGAACCCTCTCCCATCATCACCACATCATCCACAAACAGCATATGAGATAATTCTTCTAAGTGATTTACCTTTATACCTTTAAAGGAGCCCTCTCTTTTTGTCTGTTCGATAATTCTATTGAAAGCATCGGCGATTAGAAGGAAAAGAAAGGGATGAAGTGGGAACCTTTTTTCTAATGCCTCTTGATGCCCTGAAAATTTTTGAGGGTGAGCCATTGATGAGTGCTGCAAAAAGGATGACTGAAAGCTTCCCATAATCTAGTTGACTATCTCCAGGTCCAACCCTATCTGAATCGTCACTGGTCTTAAGAAGGTCCAGTTCACCCTATCATATGCTTTGGAGAGATCCAATTTTAAGGCAAAGGATGAGATTTTTGACCGTTTAATGGTATGCATCTCTTCCTAAGAAAGGGATACCGCATCATGAATTTGATGATTGAAAATGAATCTAAATTTCTCTTTTGTTATGACCTCACTCAGAATTGTCTTCAGCCTCTAGGCTATGACCTTTTATTTTATTTTATATAACACATTGTAGCATGATATTGGCCTGAATTGGACTTCAGGGCTCCCAGAACCTTCCCTACCCTTTGAGATTCTTGCACCGACTTCAGAAGGTCCCCCTTAACTAGGTCATAGAATCCTTCAAAAAAATTCTATGATGATCCCACCTAGACCTGGGATTTTTCCTTTTTGGATAGAATATACAATTTTCTCCAGCTCTTGTTTTGTAACCTCTTCTCTGAGTGAGTTGTTCATTTCTTCATCAATCAATATTGGAAATAAATTGATGACCTTCAGGATTTCTTGGATATTGCATCCTTTTGGTACCTTGAATAAGGTTTTGAAGAAACTCTTCCCAGCCTCTAATTTTTCATTAAAGGAGCTCACCATTTCACCATTCGTGTCCTTTACTAAGGCGATTGTGTTTTGATTCCTTCTCTGGTTGGAAAAACTCTGGAAGAATTTTGAATTATTGCCACCTTATTTTATCCAAATTTCTCTACTCTTTAACCTTTGTAGTTCCCCCTTCCTAGCTAATAATTCTTCTCTTTTTAGTTCCTTTCCTTTACGTCCTTTAGCTTTATATCTGAAAAATACACCAATGTTATTCCACTCATAAATTTGTTTTAAGGAGATTTCGACTTCCTTTAGTTATTTCTCTTGATTCGTTGAGTAAACCCTAGCCCAAGGTTTTGTCACCCTCTTAAATTCCTTAAGGTTTCCCATGAGATGTTTCATGTATAAGACATTAGGTTTTTCCTCCAAAGGCATGCATGCATTTCCTATCAGCTTACGATAGTCTTCCTCCTTCATCCAAGCAAGGTTAAATTTGAACGGAGCTACTAGTTTGGTTTCTGGGTTTTTGAATTTGAAGGAGAATTGGGAGATGGTCCGATAGGCCTCCTACTTCAACCCAGGATTTAATTATTAAAGACTGAGAGAGAAAATTCTCTAAAAGAAAAAATCTATCTAACCTCTTAGAAATTTCCCGGTCCCCACTTATGTTGTTCCTCCAAGTCGGGGTTAGCTTTAATGGTTGAATGTCCACCAACTCCTTGGATTCAAAGAGCTGGGAAAAGAACAAACTCAGACGATATTTTCGTGCTAGGGTTACCTAGTTCCCCTTCTCTGATAGGGTTATATTTAGGTCTCCTCTAAGTATTATGTTCCTTGTCTCTAGAATTCCTGAGGAAAAGAAGGATTCACAAAAGCCTTTGCGATTTAGGTAAGGGCCATATACATTGTACAGTGAAAAAGTTGTTCCTGTAGCTTTCTCCTTCAACACTATTTTTAGCAGTGTACTATGCTTTTCCACCAGCATTTCCTCATACTCCTAATTCCAGGAGGTTATCATACCTCTAGAATGTCCTTTAGAGTTGATGTGGACAAAGATTTAACCCCTCAATCACGACTCCAAAACTACCTTAGCTTTTTCTCCCTCCATCATTATTTCTTGAATGAAAATGATCGATGTTTTTTGAATTTCGATCATTCTTCTTAGAGATTTTAGTTTTGGGGATCTCCCCAACCCGCGTGCATTGAATGATAAGACCAGCATCAAGAGACCATGTCCTGTGCTTTCCTTGATCTAAGGGCCCTACCAATTGTTAATTGTTTGTCATTCTTCACCTCCACCTTAGCTTGTGACTTGCAATATGGGATCTTCTTGCCCAATGTGACCTTGGGTGCCTTATCACATGATAATCCTCTAGTCGACACTTTGTCTTTATCAACCGCCACCTTTGACCATGTCTTGTAAATCTTATGTTTAACTCATGAAAGAGGCTCTTTAGGGAATGCCACCATTTTTCCTTATCTTCCCTCAATACTACACATGTCTTTACACCCTTTAACCGGTGTCATCTCCTTGTTTCCTGCATGCACGACAATTTTTTTTGTCTGCTTTGGGCTCATCGTGGTTCTCATAGGATTCACCACCCTGCTATCAGCCTGCGAGACAAATGTTTGCGGAGAAGGTTGATCTTGGCTTCCTAAACTTTCAGTATCGATGGTAGGAATGTTTTTAGGACTGAGTTCCATCTTACTCGAGGGTACAGAGATGCTTTCTTCTATCGATTTAGACTCCTACTCCTTATTCTTTGATAGGTTCTCACTACTTTCTATGATATGTTCAGTCTTCCCATTCTTCTAGATTCTAACCTATTGTGTCCTTTGCTCTGGGATATGGAAATCCTTTGCTAAGTGACCAACCTTTCTGCGTGACAAGCACCGGAAAGGAATTTTTCAGTAATCTAGCCTCCGACGCCACATGATCCTGTGAAGCTCCATGTGGATTTCTTCATACAGTCCCTCTCATATATCAACTTCAATGAGAATTTTAGCGCATCTTTTGTCAACCTTATGTTCCCATCCTTCTTCCAAATCCACAAATTTTTTTATTTTGTCTCCTATTGCTTATGATTATATGTTTGTTCCAAAACATCATAGGCAACCCTGGTAGAATTGCCCAAATTTTCTGTGTGTTCTGCGGCTCCCTATTAGCATCAAAATCCACACTCCAGTTCTTAAGGATTAATCCTGAAGGCCCCCATTGCCAGTTATTTTCAAGTAACAATTACTTCTCTGATTCTGTCTTGACCCAAAACAAAATCCATCCTCTCAACAAGATATGAAACATTGGAAGCTACCGCAGAAGAGGGCTCCATTTTTCTTCCATCCACCTTCTAAGGGAGTTTTCACCTACTGTTTTTTCGCAGAATCATCCTACCAGACCTAGCAACAGGTAATTAGGAACTTCTGTAAGTGATATATCTTTCACTACTATCAATGTTGCTGCGTGTTTCTTTGCTTTAGCTCCTACTCTTTTTCGGTTTTCAGAATCTTTTGGTAAAGTCACCACATCTTCTTCCCTGAAAAAATTGTGCATGGGTTCCTCTGATGTGTGAGCAGTCTATGTGACGTCATTTCAATCTGCCACTTTTGAGAAAATATTTCTATGTCCTTCCAGCATTGTTGAGTCATAATAGACCTCGTCGATCACCATTATGGGCATATAGCCTAAAAACTTTAAAAAATTTAAAAACCCTAAAACTTTAGACCTTCGAGATCATAAACCTTTGATTTTTCTATCCTTCGCTTTTCCTTGCATTAATTTCTCTGAACTATTTTTTATCCAGAGAGCCCTTGTCCCTTAAGGGCCCCCGAGTCCATATATATATAGTTGCACCTAGAAATTCCACCATGAACTATTTTCCTTTCAGAGAAGCCAGACTTGAAACACCTTGGTTGTTTTTCTCCATCCTTTGGGAGGGTGACGCCTTTTTCCAACCTTGATAGAGCACCGATGGTGCTACCTACAGTGGAGCAAGAAGCGTTGATGCCTCTTTCCTTTGACAACAAGCTAGGTCGATGCCTTTACCCCTTCTTCTAGGTGTGTTGATAGGCCAAAAATGAGAAAAAATAATGTTCTAGAAGCTTCCTTGCGAAAGCCTTTGTGGAGTCAGTTCCTACTTGCTTGGGAGAGGTGGAATTCACCTCCCTCACCTGTTGGGATCATATCCTATCCATTTCCCAAGGTTATCTCATTTGTTTTGGCCTATAAATGAAACCTTCATGATGAGAGTGGGGGAGGAAAAAGAAAGTACCATTATGTTGTTGAATTGATATTTGAGTTAGAGGCAAAACAGATTAGGCTTTTATGTGTAGATATTATCATAGGTGCAAAGGATTGTAGATTTTTTCTACAAGATAAAGCCATCAACATCAAGACTTGGTTGTAACTATACTCTCTCATCATTAATAAAAAGTTCTCCCTTTTCCCATATTTTATGTGTTTTAATGGAAGATTAGATATTGTTAGACTCCTTGATCACTAACATAAGTAGTTAATTTTTCATGATGCTCTCACTTTGTGTTTTTGTCTTTTGATCTATTTTGCAGGTATTGAACATTGCAAGGACTTTGAAACAAGGACAAAAGGACTTAGTTTTGGGGTAAGATTTTTGTTTCATATCATTTAAATTAATTACTTACGGAAAAGATATACTGATGTGCTCTTTTGTTCTACACTTGTGCTTTGTAGGGTAGAGGAACAACTCTTGTCCACAAGAGGTGTAAATTTCCTGATAACAAAATTGACAACTCCACTAGGGACCGAACCCAAAGTCTCAGGTTTCATAGACCGAATCCCTTTTGATAATAAGGATGGTTGAAACCCTCAAAACTGAGTTATGATAAATGATATTACACCTATTTATAATGGTTAAGCACTAGACCCTTATTTTGGAGCATTAGTCTAAGGTTATATTCTAAAAAGAATATAAAGTTGAGAATGGTTATATATATATATATATAGAGAGAGAGAGAGAGAGAGAGAGAGAGAGAGAGAGAGAGAGAGGTTATATGTTTAGTATCCCTATACATATATTTAAAAATTAAAGTATATCTAAGGGAATGTCATAGAATCTTAGAGACAACGATGATTTAATTAAGTTTAAGGATAGTTATAGTTTAAGGAAAATCAATGAGAAGGAGGGGGTCACTTCCACCTCATAACTACCTAATTGAAGGTAAAAAAAAATGTTATCTATAGACCTATATAGTATATTTTACAATGAATTTCATTATATATATATATATATGAAAGACATATAAAACATTCTTTTGATTTCAAAAAATAAAAGAGGCATTAATACATGGACTTGGAAAGTTATATTTGTATTTTAAATTGTGTTTTCACATAATGGAGTTAAATGCACTACCTCCTTCTTAGTGAAGAACTTAAGTAAAATATATATATATTGAAAGCTAACTGCTGAGGGAAGTTACGACTTTTGAACTAAATTTGTTTTAAATGATTTACGTGAAAATATTAAATGGAAAACTACCGTGTTAAAATGGGATTACCATTTGTTTGCTTAAGAAGATATCAAATCATTTTTTAGGGAAAGGATCACAATGGTCGAATGTTACAATGTTACATGTAACAAAATCATTAATTGTTAATAAACATGTCATGGAGAAAATGATCTCCCTTGGAGAGAATTTTGGGGGTTGTCTCCTTGATTGAGAAAAACATGGAGGCCATGTTTGCAATTTTTCTCTTTGGCAATCAATGGACTTTCTTAATTATAGGTTATGTTTTCCTTAGTAGGGAGGCTGGAAATAATGTTTCGGTGACGAGGAACCGTGGAAATTGGGGGTTTATGGGAGAGCCCAATAATTCAAGTCAGCATCCATTCATCTGCGCTTTTAATCTTGAATACCATGACTGCATTTTTTTAAATCTGAAATTATGATATGTGTTTGGCCCTACTATTGTATTGATTATGTTTGAAGGAAGGGAGTCACAATCTCTTGACGAGAATAATACTCATCATTATAGATGTATGATAGTCAACTTGTTTATCCTTTTACCTATTAAGAACTAATATCTGTTTTTTGGGTAGCGATACTTTTATGCTTGATCGATAAGGTTTTATTCCCCTAGCATGATTGGAAAGCGGAGGTTGTTTAAAGCTCAATATTTAAAGTTAAAATCCTACATTGTTAAATTGGGATTGTGATGTGAACTAATAACTAGGTCACTTTATGAATTTTGAAGGGATTGATATATTAACCTTGCCTTAGTTGATTTACCTCCTAGCTCGAGGGTGACTCTAGGTGGAAAAACATATGCCAAATAGATTCAATTGTTTGGTGGAAAGTCAAAGTCACCCTTCCAATCTCTTAAGCCTTTTAGATTAGAGAAGTAACCCTTAATCATTAGTTTGACTAAGTAAATATTATATTATTTTGCAATCTTATTATGTTCTGCATTAAGTAGATTGTGATGTTAAAATGATTTATATAGTGTTCCAATGATGGAAAGGAATTAGATTAATACCATGAAGACAATATGGTGGAATCATTTTTTCATATGTACATATTTTATAAGTTAGGTTTCGTTTATCATCAAAAGTGATGAAAATGTCTAACCTTATTGTTTTCTCAACAGCCGACTCAGGAGACTCATATTTCATCTCCTACGATTTGTGACTAGGATATCGAGTACATTATAAGGTTACTTGTTATGGTTATGAACCACAACTAACAAATATGTTTATTATATAATTGTGCTTAGGAGATATTTAACACCCCGATCTTGACCCCATGGTATTGAATTGCATATGATGTAAATAGCGTTAATACATTGTGCTGTGGAGCTCAAGGAAAAGGCCCCACCATGGATTTAGTGTTTTATGTTTCAACAATTAAAATCTATGTCGATGGTTTACATGATAGCCAGGAACAATATGTTTTGAGACATCATGTAACTATGAAATTAATAAAAATACCAGAAGTAGCTATGTGACGCAACATTAAAGAGACGAGGGCATGATTTCACAAGAAATAAGGAGGGGGGAATAATCAAATCCTTGAACCAATGGTGAAAATCCAAATGTCAAGGGGAAAACCCATAAGTTGTCAACTACCCATTTTGTCCTTATGTGCTCAGTCATCTAGAAGTGGTTGAAGAATTTATTTCCTTCGGATGGGAAATGTCTGGATGTCAAATTCGAATTTGGGGAGCCACCCACTTTTGGAAAATATGTTTTTTACTTGTGGGGCAAGTAAATTATTAGAAATGCATGCTCAAGCCATTACTTACCGATGTATTTCATTCCTCACCCATTCTCATTCACGTGGAGGATCTCTCATATAGCTGAAGCTTGTTGAGCTCTCTCCCTCACGATTTGTTGTTGTTTCTTCATTTCTGCATGTTGAGAATTCATTTTATGTGTTGTTGGGTGGATGGGAAGATAGAGGTCACGATTTTGGGGTTTGAGATGGCCATTTTTTCCTTTGTGAGCAACATGGGATCTTCCCTCACGTTTTTTTGTAGTTTCACATTTTTCTCCATGGCTAGGGAGGTCATTTTTTTGTTGCTCAACCAATGGGAGAAGAGACCCACGATTTTGGGGGTTTAAGGAGGATGTTTTCCTTTCCTCGCACAACTGATCTTGATGGGCATTTTTCCCTTCATGATTTCTGTTGTTTCCTCATTGTTCCACACCTACAGATTCATTTGTTTGTTTCTTATTGGTTAAGGAGTCAAGATTTTGCTATTTCTCGATGAATGGAGCTCGTTTTTTCTCCTGTTATGCATAGAAACATTTTCAGAGTTACGATGCATGATTTTGGTTTTTTATGGTGGTTGAGTTAGTCCCATATTTCCTAAGAATGATTCTTGCACTCGAATTGCTACCATGGTATTTTTTTCTTCCCATTTACCATTTATGTTTGTGGTTCTAAGGACATCTTTTCCTTACCCAACAATTTCATTTTTCTGTGAGGTGCATCCTAGAGTTGCCTTGGTTGAGCAAGTCTAAGGAACCCATCTGTTAGATGGTTTACTAGGTTTGATGTGAAGGTTGTCTTGGCTAAGGAAGTCCAAGTAACCCCAACCCCCATGTTATTGCCTTGTTACCTAAAATGGTCTGTGAAACCCAACTGTGTGTTGGTTTGACTATGGGTTTAGGGTCTTATTATGGGTAAGCCTGTTTCTCCCTAGCTTGTTGTGGAAATCATGCCCAGCTCGGGGGTGGCAGTGATGTTGAGATATTGATGAGCACACTGGCCTATGGTTGGGTGGAACGTTGCAACGACATCACAAATTGCAAGACAAATTATTTTCAAGATAAGTATTCTTGTGCTTAATCTCTGCAAACTATTTGTTTTATGAGTTAAGATGAACATGTTGAATGCTTGAATGAATGTGTTTTTATTTTGTTGTGTATTTACATGTATAATGCATATGTTTATGTTTTTACTTCAATGCATCTTATGTATTTTATGTTCATGGGGATAGATTTCCCATTTAATAGCAGCAACATTGTTGTTCGCGTCCTCTCCATCGTCGGGATGAGGGGGGGGAATGTGACAAGATATCATTACATTCAATGAAAAGTCATGTGACTAACATATTGCATGTGTCTTATCTATGAATATAGTATTAATTGTTAGGAGATACCTATTTAAAAGAAATAATAACAATTTTCTAATGTATATGTGTGTTTTGAGTTTGCTTGAAGGTTTGAACAATGTCTCGAGGACATATGTACATAAATACTCATGTATGGGAATTGTAAGAATAAGTGTGAGAGCATAGGGTAAATTATGCTTGATAAAATAATTATACGCTTGTGTACATACATTGTATAGTTAAGAGACATTATGATTTTTGTGTTAAGTGAGATTTAATAACTTAGATTTCCTTATGTTGGCTATAATTTACAGTATTGAAGTATGTCTACTAATTAAAGAATTCTATTGAAAATACAAATATAGAATATGTTCAAGAAATATATATTGGGATTGAAGGGTCTCCATGTAGGTAAAAGTATTGAACCACTATTGTTAAACATTAGTAGTCTCTATTACATGTTGTGTAGAAGTGATTGTATTTGTAACTTATTCAGATGTTCATAAGACTACATCTTCGTAATAGAATTTTTATGATTGAATATAAGGCCTAATAATCAACGAGCCTAACATAATTTGTGTGCTTCAAATGATTCAATAGACAAAATTTATACTGTGTACCCCAACAATCTATTGATGATAAGAGTGTGTGTTACAATCCAACTTTAAACCAAGGCATATGTTGGGAGAATATTTCTAGAATAATTAACCCTTAAACAAATCTTTATGTTACACAAATAAAAACCCCTTGCCAACTTGTTTTAAGAGAGTGTAATTTAATAACGAAGGGTGAACCTTTAAGGGTAGTTAGGACTAAGCCATAGTTTTAGAGTTAGGTCCTAAGACCCAAAAAATTAAAAATAAACCTAAAGAACTAAAAGCATCACCTTGGAAAGATAGTGATAAGGTCATCGTCACTTGAAAGAAACGCCATGGGGGCGCTTAACGTGTCAAACAAACCTAAAACCAATTCAAGTTAAACTTGCATTCATAAATATATGCAATGATAGTTATAAGATGTTACGACCAACATTACATGTTGCAACAAAGATAAAAATAATGTAAAGTAATTTTTTATTTATTTATGGGTTTTATGGGTTATTACAACAAATTTCTTAAGTGTAGACATTGTCCTTTCAATGGTCATTCTAGTCTCCACATTCTACTCTTCACGGCCCCTTTAATGACATCCAATGAAAAACCTAGTTACCATGTGATCCAAATAGTTCAACTTTTATTTTAATTTTATTATAACACATATAGTTTTTATTATAAAACGCTCAAAAAAAAGGTAAATAAAAAATGCACACATTTCAAAAAATACAAAATTCTCACATGGGAAAATGAAAACTTGCCTCCCCATAACCACTACAATGAAAATGGAAACACTTAACACTATAAGCCTCGACATATTGGCATAGAGAAAACCCCCCCCAAAAAAAAGTTTGATAAAGAAGACTATACAAAGTTGTGGACACTATCCATTTATGCTTCATTTGTTGTTCATATTTTCATCCCATAGATCTTGAAATGTTTTAATAGACTATTCTACTACCAAAAGAGCTTGGTGGGCCTCTCAGGTTAGCATTAGTCACTCCAATTGGACACCATGAACATGGCCTACGCCTCAAGTCAGCCATCCTCGCCTCTAGTTTAGCAACATGTGATGAGACTTTCTCCACGGAAACAATAAGCCCCTCCATTTCTGAATTTAAAGCTTCAATCGTAGCATTTAGCTCACTCATGTCATTTTTAACCTCTCACATGTCCAAGTTCCATTGTGTTTTTTCATCACACTATTGAAAATCGCATCACACTATGTCCATACCATCTCCACATAGCGTAGCCCTTGGCTCCCCAGATAGGGAAGTAGGGGATACACAAGTACACCCTTAGCACCTAGACATCTACAGTCTAAGCCTAAGAACAGAGTAGACACACAACGATGAAACTTTCATGTCGATATTCCTTCTAGTTGGTAATGTGACACAGAACAATGTTTCCTACAACCAATATTTTTATGCGACAGGAAGTATCATCGAAGCACCTCGAGCTACTGTAAAAATTAATTAGGGTTCGATGTGAATCACATTTCTGTCGGCTCAATTAATCTATACATGAGTATAGTTTTGTCAAGCAGTCAGTCACTTAGTATCTGGCGCACGTCTCCTTGTATATAATCAGTGATGTAGCATTTCTCAAGTCAATATTCTACTAGATGAATTTCAATCAGAAATTAATTATTGTCAAAAATTTTACTCAATAGCTTTCGAAAGAAGAAAGTCAATAATTTTACTCCATAGCTTTCGGAAGAAGAAAATATTAAGTCTCTATATATTTAGGTGAAGGGGAATGTATCAATGTAACAGGAGATTGGAGAAGTGTTGGAGAGATCAAGGTCGTAGTATTAAGAGTCTGTAGAAGTTACTGAGAGCACAAGCTCTGTGTGTGAAAAATCCACGCAAATCTTAAAAACTTTGTATGCAGTTGTAGCCGCTAATTTTGTGTCTAATAATATATATATATAAAAGGATATCTCGTGTTGCTCAAAATTTTCCTATTTTTAGTCGTATGTATTTTATTGACATTTACTTTTATAAAAGTAATATAAACACTTTATCTTAATAAATCTCGCAACAAGCCCTCCTACATCTTCATGCGGTGAGTAATGATTTCACGTCGCAATAAATTAACATTTATTTTGATATATTGTGCATTGTGAGAAAGTGTTTACTACATGATTCCCATGATCGAGTATCACAGCAGGATTTTGGAGAAGGTTCACGAAGATAAAAAAAACTCTATTTGAAAAGATGGAAGTGACTTTGAAAATTAAAAAAAATGGCTTCCACTTATGTTTCATCAGTTTCAAGCCTATAAACGCCGCCGCTATAAAAAGAGAGAAATTATGAATATTGGTTTTTTTAGTATGATACTTTGTTTTGGTCATAAGATATGTGGAAGATAGTTGAAAATGGCTGTGTAACGAACAAATCAGAGAACTTATAATTCTCTCACAAAAACTTATCGTGGATGCCTTGAAGGAACAGAGGGAAATAGATTGAAAATCCATATTTTATGTACATTAAGCAATGCATGAGAGCATCATCCCAAGAGTAGAAGAAACAAAGAAATACAAGGAGGCAATATGGTATACAATGCAAACTACATAACAAGGTACCCACAAAGTAAAGATTGTTAAATTTATGATTTTTATAAGAGATTTTGAGCTTCTGTCGATGTAAGGTTTAGATTCAATGGAATCCTCTTATACTCACATTGTTGGCATGATTAATCAAATTAATTCTCATGGAGAAACCATACAGGAAAGGAGGGATATTGAGAATGTGCTTAGGGTTGTTCGCTCTACATTTCATCATCGTGTTATGAGTATAAAACAAACAAATTTTTTGATCTAGTTTACTATTGATGAGATGCAAACCTCTCTCATTAATCATGAACACATTAAATAGATAAAATACATCATTGGAAAATGCATTTGCAACAGAGTCAGCAGTCATCCATGGAAGAAGAAGGGGAAGATGCTATCCTAGAGGAAGGGGGAGATATTATCCTATAGGAAGGAGAAGATATAATCCTAGAGGGAGAGGAAGAAGTTTTTCTAGATGTGGATGCTGAAAATAAGTTTTCAATTGATGTCAAAGGAGTTCAACAATGGCCAAAACCACTCAACATGATGAAAGAGGCATAGGGTCGATAGGAGTTCAGCAATGACAAAAACCATTGAACATGATGCAAGAGGTAGAGGATCGATGCAAGAGGAAAAAGATCGACAATGATAATGGAGCAATGGTTAAGATTGAATCCACAAAAAGATCAATGGATCCAAAGCGATCCACAATAGTATAGCACAAATATTCATTTGATTGAAAATCAATAGTCAGGAGAGCATCCACAAACGATTGATGGTGCAGAAAAAAATTGCAGAAGTAAGGTTTGAGATTTTATGAACCCACAATCCAGAAGATCGATGGTCAGGAAAGACTCCGCAAGAGTTCGACAATGCGAAAGGAGGAAGGAGAAGGCAAAAGGAAAAAAATAAAATATAAAGTAATATGGGTTTCCACAACCTAGAGCCCACACTATGAAATACGAAAGGAGGAAGGAGGAAGCAGAAAAAGAAAATATCAAGTAAATATGGGTTTCCACAACCTGAAGTCCTCCTTGCGGAATGCGTAAGGAGGAAGGAGAAAAATAAAATATAAAGTAATATAGGTTTCTGCAACCTGAAGTTCATCATACGGAATACATAAGGAAAAAGGAGAAAAAGAAAATATAAAGTAATATGGGTTTCCATAACTCGAAGTCCACCCTATGGAATGGGGAATGCGGAAAGGAAAATTCATAATAATTTATGGTGAAGAATTATCATTGCGGAGAGGCAACTCTCGTAAAATTGCATTGCAGAAAAGTATGATTGATAAACATAAATAGAGTTAAAAAATGTTAGAATGAAGAATTGAGTCTTCATGAAGAGGCACAATCTAAGAATGAAAAGGAGAAACGATGAAGAGATGCACTCACAAAAAAAATGTTAGAGGGTATTTATAGATAGAATTATGAGTGAGAGAAATTACCTTGGTGATAAAGTTTAATATAGTTGTAGCAGTTAGAGACAAAAGGCGAACCAGAAACATAAATCATAAAGCATATATGAAGATCATATAAAACATTATAGGGTGGTAGGGTAGAGCTAGGGCAGGCATTAGGCTTGCAGGGGGTTGTAACATCCTTCCAATAGGAGCTAGTAAATAGGGTGTAGTAACATCCTTTCACTAGTAGCTGAAAAAATAGGGGGTTGTAGCCTCCTTCCAGTAGTTGTTGGTAAATAGGGTGTAGTACCATCCTTGTTTGTAGTAGTAGGTATAAACTATTTGTAAATACAATTTTGCAGTAACAAGAAGTATCGGTGGTTTACCCAATTTGGATTTCACGATAAATATGTGTTTTATGTTCTTGTTTATTGTCACATTCCCACCCTTCTACCGGCAAGAGGACACAACTATAATGCTAAGAATCCAGGAAACTAAGCCCCATGAACATAAAATAAAAAGAATTGGAAATAAACATACACAAATGCATAAGTTACTATCAAACAATGGAAGCATTTACATTTCATTCAACACATTAACATGTTCATCATATTTATAAATTAAACATAGTTGCAAGGATTTAAACACAAGAGATAGTTATCTTTAACAGAAGCTTGTCCCACAACTAGCTATGTCACTACAACGTTCCACCCAACCATAGGCTAGTGTGCTCATCAATCTCTTAGTAACATTGCCACCCTCGAGCTGGGCATGATTCCCCAAGGAATAAGGGGAAAGTAGCAGGCTCACATGTAGCCAAGGATACACAACTCATCCAAGCCAACATAATTGGGTTTATCAGGCTAACAAGGAGCTATAAAAGTTGGTTGCTAAGCTAGTGAGCTCAATCCAAGAGCTATGGACACCTGCAGAAGAACTAGCTTGACTTCTAAGACATCGACACACACCGAACACAAGGAAACATCCCCTTCTCTGTTGCACAATCCCTTAGGTCATGAGATCCCTTCCAATGCTATTCAGGGGGTGTAGAGAAGGAATATAGCCCTCTAGCTATGTTTGTGGGGCTCTTGCACACACTAGGTTTATCCAGCAAGCTCAAATCCCATTTCCACTCCCAATTCAACTCAGGCCAAAGAAAAAATAAGCATCCACAACACAATACGATTTCTAGGTTGGATGAAAAGCAGTTCCAACAACACAACGAATTTCCAGAATGCGTAAAAATGGCCCTTTAGCAACAATTCAATTTCCAGAGACGTTTTGGCTCTAACATGGCCAAAACAGGCTCAACAACACTCAAAATCATGGGTCTCCTCTCCCACTCACTGGGCATTTCCAGCTTGAAAACAATGGAGAAAAATGCATCAAAATGCGGGGAAGGAAACTTAGCCACTGATAATCACCAAAAATGATCTCTTAGCCTGAGAAAAGTGAGGTAACAACCAAAAACGTGAACGGTTTCACACACAGGAAGTTCTGAATTCCTAAGAGAGCTCATGTGAAGGAAAAAAAATGCTGAGGGAAACATCAAAACATGAAAACATGGTAGATTAGCCAATGTTTTTTGGGTTTTTCCTTGCCCAAGGAGTCAAAACATGTTTCCCAAAAACTGATGGATTCTCTAATTCGAATTTGGGTTGTCATACCTTGCCCATCCCATGTAATAACCAACTCAACCAATTTCTAGCAGTAATAAATGACTGGCTGAATGAGACAAGAAAGGTAGTTGACAGTTTTGATGGGTTCTCCCTTTGACATTTGGATTTTCTCCATTGGCCACAAAGGTTAAATACCCCCCCCTATCCTTAGGAAATCATTCCCCTTCTCATTATGGTTGCATTGACATAGCTAGTTGTGTGGTTTTTTAATTAAAATGAATATGTACATGGTGTCCATAGTTATAATGTGTCTGGCTAGCACAAAATACCATCAGCAATGACTTTAATCGTCGAAACATAAAATGATAATGCATGGTGGGGCTTTTATCCTTAGCTCTGCACCACGATTAATTACAATATATACATCATATACATTTGCTGTAAACTGGCTCAAAATCAGGGTGTTATATTTCCCTTTCCCTTCAATAGCACTACCCTCAGTGCTTTACAAAATTGAACAAAATGATACACTTGCATCATCTCAGTGCTTTGGAGAATTGAACAAAAATTGATGTGCCAATCGCATGGCATCTTACAGCTCCCATGTATCCTCTTTAGGACCGTAGTGCTCCCATTGCATCTTTACCTACCCTATGGCTTGGTTTTAGAGCATTGTGACCTTCCTGTCGAGGATGCGCATTGGTTCGATTTGGAGCTCNCATGGTTAGGATCATGTACATATTTCTTAAGCAAAGAAACATGAAAAACATTATGAGCTCTAGTGCTAGCAAGAAATGCAAGTCTATATGCAACTGGCCTTATTCTTTCAAGCACTTCAAAAGACCCACAATATCTAGGTGATAGCTTGGCACAACTTCCAACCTTCAAGAAACTCTTATTTTCCCTCACTCTGAGGTAAACATGACCCCCAACACTGAACTCTCTGTTCACCCTATGCTTATCTGCATAGATCTTCTGTGTGTCCTAGGCTACTTTTAGATTTTGTCTGATCTTTACAACCTCTTGCTCCATCTCCTTGAGAAATTCTAGCCCAAGCACAACCCTGTTCACTAGATTATCCCATGTCATTAGTGTCCTACACCTTCTTCCACACAAAGCTTCATATGGACTCATCCCCAAGGATGCTTGTTGTCAATTGTTATAAGAAAACTCTACGAAGTGTAAATAATCTTCCCACTTGGTTGTTTTGTCTATCACATACATGAGAAGCATGTCTTCAAGCACTTGATTCACTCTCTCTGTTTGACCATCAGTCTGAGGATGGTAGGTACTGCTAAAGTTCAACTTTGTACCCAAATTTGTAAACAAACCCTTCCAGAAATTGGAAGTGAACTTGACATCTCTGTCAAACACTATGGCCTTAGGCAATCCATACAATTTGAAAATATCCATGAATATTTTTGCAATGTCATCAGTCTTATGCATAGACTAACTGGTATAAAATGTGTTTCCTTTCTCAACTTGTCCACCACCACTATGATGGAATCATGTTGTCTCCAAGTCATTAGAAATCCTATAATAAAATCCATGGAAATAACTTCACATTTTCATTCTAGAATTGGCAAGGGATGTAACAAACCTGCTGGGTGTTGATGCTCAACCTTCACCTGCTGACATTTCATGCATCTTGAAATATACTTAGCCATGTCCTTTTTCATTCTTGGCCAAAAATACTGCTTTCTAGTTTGTAGCAATTGTCTTCTGATATCCGAGATGAACATAATATGGAACTTGGTGGATCTCGTCCATTACCATTCTCCTCAAATATGCTACATTTGGAATATATACTCTGCCTTTATAAGTAATAAGTCCCTCTTCTTCCAATTTTTATCCCTCATATCTATTCTCAAGACTTTGCTTCTGCAATTTGTCTTTAACCTGCTCATACAACTCATCTCTAGCAGTATGATTAACAATCTGCTTCTTCAACTTCGACTGGAAAATACTAATGGATGCCACATGTATTTCCTACACCTTCCTTCCAAGTGCATCAACTACGTTATTCTATTTTCCTTTTACATGCTTGATTTCAAAATCAAGCTCACATAAAAACTCCAACCATCTAGCTTTCCTAGCATTTAACATTGGCTGATCAAACAAGTACTTCAGACCACAATGGTCTGTCCTTAGCTCAAATATTCTACCCATCAAGTAATGCCTCTAGATCTTGAGACCATGTACTATGGCTGCAAGTTATAGATCATGAGTAGCATAGTTTTTCTCATGCTCTTTCAGCTTTCTTGAATCATAACATATCATGTGGTTATCTTGCATAAGGACTCCTCTAAGTCCTTGACTACATGCATTAGTACACACCACAAAATCTTTTTTTGGATCTACAATCTTCAATACTAGTGCACTTGTGAGAAGATTCTTCAATCGCTGGAAGCTTTCTTCACACATCGGTGTCCATTCAAACTTTGTTCCCTTCTTTGTAAAAGAAGTGACTGGATGTCCAACCATGGATAATTTTTCAATGAATCTCCTGTAGTATCCTGCAAGTCCCATAAAATATCTTGCATCTGTCACATTTCTTGGAGTACACCAATTCATAATGGCCTCAATATTCTTAGGGTCTACAGATATGCCCTCATCTGAGATAATGTGACCCAATTAATGAATCCTATATCTGTAAAAGTCACACTTACTCAACTTTGCATACAACTAATGTTCCCTGAGAAATTGTAATGTCATGCTCTTCCTCATTCTTAGAATAGATAAGAATGTCATCAAGGAAAACAAGAGCAAACTTGTCCAAATAACTCCTGAAGACACTATTCATAAGCCACATAAATGTAGCTGGTGCATTTGTGAGACCAAATGGTACCCTACAAACTCACAATGTCCATACCTTGTCTTGAAGGTTGTCTTATGAGTGTCTTCATCCTTGATTCTCAGCAAGTGGTAACCAGACCTCAAGTCAATCTTGGAAAATACCTTTGCTCCTCTCATTTTATCAAAGAGGTCATCAATCCTAGGAAAAGTGTATTTTTTTTCATCGTGACTTTGTTTAGCTGTCTATAATAAATACACAACCTGAGTGTACCGTATTTCTTTTTTATAAACAAAACTGGTGCTCCCCAAGGAGACACGCTTGGCCTGATATACTTCTTCTCCAACAATTCTTGTAGTTGCATCTTCAGCTCTAGCATTTCTGGTGTGCTCATCTTGTAGGGTGTCTTGGACACTAGTGCTACTCCAGGCACAAGTTCAATTGTGAAATCAAATTCCCTATTTGGAGGAAGCACTAGAATCTCATCAGGAAACAAATCCCTAAATTGCTGCAACACATGAAAGTCCTCTAACCTAGGAGAATCATCACATGTTTCCTCCAAAATATGACCTGCATACAACTGGTAGACTTTCCTATAGAACTTCTTAAACTACATTGTTGAAACCTGCCTTACTGAAATCACCTTTGGAATTCCTTTCACAACTCTTGGGTTCCCTTCTTCATTCATGCATTCAAAAGTCTTATTATAACAGTCAAGCTTTACCTTGTGAGCTTCTAACGAATCCATTCCAATGAGAACATCAAAGGAACCAACTCATAGAACATTCAGATCCACACAAGTGACCAATCCACTCATAACCAGTGGAAATTTCTCAACCACTTCACTAACCTTCCTCTTAGTTCTAGTGGCTAGCTAAACTAACCAAGATTTCATATGATTTACTTTAGTAAAAGCACAAATATCCATTACTCTAGGGGTGATGTAACTGTGATTAGAACGAGGGTCAATCAAAATAGAAACATATTGCTCAACAATATTACCTGCAACTTCCACCACAGTTGACTGGTGATTTACATGACAGTCCTCTAGTGCTGCCTAAATCCTAGGGATGACCCTAATTACTTGACCCACTGTTTCTACCTCTTGAATGTTGTAATCTAGCCTTGCATTCTCATTCTCAAGTGGACAATTCTTGCGCATCTGGGGTCCTCCATACTTCCAACATTGGAGTGGTCCTCTGTTATGTTGTCGTTTTCTGAGATTTTTTCCCACCACTCTAGATGGCTGCTTCTCAACTTGGGATTGTTGCTTCTGCTAATTCCTGATGTTAGAAGGTTTAATACCTTTCTTTCTTTGGTCATACTTCTCATTCTTCTTGTCCTTCCATGTATTATGATAATCATGTTTTCCTTTACTTTTCTCATAGCAATACTTATCCTTATTTATTACTTCTTCAAGAGTTCTAGGTTCATAAAACTCAGTCCTGTCCTTCTAATACTGAGGAAATCCACTCAAGAAATGCTAGATATTCACTTTTTCATCTTTGATGTACATGACATACCTAAAAAATTCCAAGAACTTATTTGCATATTCTTCCATGGTTTGTTGTCCCAATCTCAACTCATGGAACTCTTTAATATTATTATCATAGTACATGTCAGAAAGGTACTTCTGCTTGAAGTAATTCTAGAACTGCTTCACTACAATATGTGTTTCATTGATCTTATTTACCTGCCTAAATTTCTCCCACCATATGGATGCTCTTCAAGTCAAATTGAATATGGCTATTCTAGCCTTCATATTTTCATAATAGTCTTGGACTTGGAAATATTTCCTCATCCCAAGAGTCAAGGCTTCAGCTGCTTGTCCATTCTTTATCTCACCATTAAAGGTAGGAGGCATTTCCTTCTTAAATTCATCACATGAATGGTTCTTGTAATGCCTCTTCTTCTCATTCCTACGAGATGAAGAGCTTGAACTGTCAGTGGATCCTTTAGAGTCAGATGACTCACTAGGAGATCTCTTCCTTCTTCTGGTATTGCTCTTACTACCTTTCAATCTTAATGTCTGGTCCCCAGAGTTCATCTGTTTCTGAATATCTGCAAGGATTTGCAGCATAGATGCATTCAGCTGATTCTATTCTTCCTGAGCCTTAACCAATATTTCATTATAAGCCCTGTAACTTTGCAACTCCACCCTTAGGCTTCTCATGGTGGCTAGAAAATCTGGGGGAGTCTCTTGAAATCTCTTCCCATTAGACTCTGTCTTAGCATTTCTAGCTCGGATGTTTTCACCCATAACATCTTCCTCATATTCATAGGGATATTGTGCATCATTCATGCTATAGGTTCTCATGGTTGAATCAAAATCCAACTTTACTGATCTTCACGATGTGGAATGCTGCCCTCTTGAAGGTGACTATAACTTTGCAAAATGAGTTAATAAACACGATTGTTATCTGCAAAACATTCACATGAATTATACATTACTTACCTTCACTTGGAAAAATCATACATTGACAACTTTGTCAAATCATAGAATTTTCTTTTCATAAGAACGACTATCTAAAGGGGACGACAGGGGTCAAGGGGGATTTTGCGCAATCTAGTGCATAAACAGGCTACCATTTTTCACCCTTTAGGCCCCTCAAATCCAACTAGAAACCCCTATCGAATTTCTCTATTTCGAAAAAAAATTCAAAATTTTCACCCACCGCATCGGAAACTTTTTTTACTTTCATCCACTACAACGGCTCGATCCTCATCTTTCATCTTCCATAGAAGCTTCATATTCATTTTTAACCCACCCCTACGTTGGCTCAATCATCATCTTCCATCCATGCCATGTAGCGGCTCGATCTTTCTTTCTCCTCTGCCACGTAATGATTCCTTCTTCCTTTTCTTTCTGCCATTGTGGCTCATTCTTCAACTTTATACCACTGCACATCAGCTCGATCTTCAAATTTCTTCCACAGTGTGTTGGCTTGAACTTAATTTTCTGCCAGTTGTCGTTGCAGCTCAAACTCTAATTTTCGTCCGCCATAGAAGCTCAATCATCAACTTTGATCAACCGTGTATCAACTCAATTCTTTTCTTTCATCCGCCACTGTTGTGGCTCTATGTTTGGTTTCCAACCAATTCATCGGCTCGGACTTAGGATTTCACCTGCCGACTCCATACTTAGAAAAATTTTCAAATTTTCTTTTCATTAGCTTTCTTCTCCCGATGCTCGTTGGATCCACTCATGCGACGTTAATCAGATCAAACCCAAATTTCAATCCATCATTGCATCCTTAACTTAAACTTCCACCCATTTCCATCGAGAGAAACCTGTTGAAGTCTCCACTGTTGCGGAAATATCTTTGACTTCTCTTCATTGTAGTGGCTCCGATTTCACTTCCTCACCAACATATCGTCTCTTTTCTTAATTTTCATCCCATACAATGGCAAGGAGGAAATAACATAGTCACTATTGCGTCTCTCCTTTAGGCACCCTAGATGCTTCAGCGAGTCGTCCTGGGATTTCTCAGCCCCCTAAAGGGGTTTTCATGCTCATAAAAAATTTCAATTTTTTTTCTATGTCTACTGCTATGGCTGAACATCCATAGAGGGTTATTTATAGCCTCTGATAACTTCTCTTCATGTCCCATAGAGGCCCAAAGCTGAAACCAATAGCTTTGATACCAATTTGTCACGTTCCCACCCTTCTACTGGCGAGAGGACACACCTATAATGGTTAGAATCTGGGAAACCAAGACCTATGAAGGTAAAATAAAATGCATTGGAAATAAACATACACATATGTATAAATTACTATCAAACAACGAAAGCATTTACATTTCATTCAACACATTAACATGTTCATCATATTTATAAATTAAACACAGTTGCAAGGATTTAAAAGAAGAGAAACTTATCTTTAGCTGAAGCTTGTTTCGCAACCAGCTATGTTGCTGCAACGTTCTACCCAACCATAATCCAGTGTTCTCATCAATATATTAGCAACACTTCCACCCCTAAGCTGTGCATGATTCCACAAGGAATAAGGGGAAACTAGCAGGCTCACACGTAGCCAAGGATACACAACTCGGACAAGCCAACACAATTCAGTTTATCAAGTTAACAGGGAGCTGGAAAAGTTGGAAGCTAATCTAGTGAGGTCAATCCAAGATATATGGACACTTGCCCCAGAACTGGCTTGAATTCTAAGACATCCACACACACCCAACACAAGGAAGCACCCCCTTCTCTACTGCACGGGAAATGACTTCCCTTCGAGTGCTATTCGGGGGGTGTAGAGAAGGAAGCCATCCCTCTAGCTCTGTCTATGGGGATCCTACACAAACTAGGTTTATCAAGCAAGCTCAAATCCCATTTCCACTCCTAATTCAACTCAGGCCAAAGCCAAAATATGCATCCACAACACAATATGATTTCTGGGTTGGATGAAAACTAGTCTTGAACCAAAACGAATTTCCAAAATGGGTAAAAATGGCCCATTAGTAGAAATTCGATTTCCAGAGACATTTTGGCCCTAACGTGGCCAAAATGAGCTCAGTAACACCCAAAATTGTGGGTCTCCTCTCCCACTCACTGGGCATTTCCAAAAAAATGATTTCCAGCTTGAAAATAATGGAGAAAAATGCAGCAAAATGTGGGGAAGGAAACTCAACCACTAATAATCACCAAAAACTATTTCTTAGCCTGAGCAAAGTGAGGTAACAACCAAAAAACATAAATGGTTTCACACAAAGGAAGTTCTGAATTCCTAAGAGAGCTCACGTGAAGGAAAAAATGGTGAGGGAAGCATCAGAACATGAAAACATGGTAGATTGGCCCATGTTTTTGGTTTTTGCTTTCGTAAGGAGTCAAAACACATTTCCCAAAAATTGATGGATTCTCCAATTCGAATTTGGGTTCTCATACCTTTCCCATCCCATGCAATAACCAACTCAACCAATTTCTGGCAGTAATAAATGATTGGATGAATGAGACAAGAAAGGTAGTTAACATCTTTTATGGGTTTTCCCTTTGACATTTGGATTTTTACCATTGGCGCAAAGGTTAAATATCCCCCCTCCCTATCCTTAGAAAATCATGCTCCTTCTCATTATGGTTGCATTGAAATAGCTGGTTGTGGGTATTTTAATTAAAATGCATATGTACATGGTGTACGTAATTATAACATTACTGGCTAGCACAAAATACCATTGGCAACGATTTTAATCACCAGAACTTAAAACAATAATCCATGGTGGGGCTTTTAGTCTCTACCTCCGCACCACGATTAATTACAACATATACATCATATACATTTGGTGCAAATAGGGTCAAAACCAGGTTGTTACATTTATTATAAGTGTTTATGATTAATGTTAAAAATTTATTTTAATTAATAAAACTTATTAGTACTGATTCACTTCCCCCTCTTAGTATTGTCCATTACTCCAACAGTTGACACAATAGTAGTCTTATAAATGTATCTAGTAGAGGTCAAAATGAGAATCCTAGTCAACCAAGTGGTCAAATATTCATAAATCATGGATACAATGTCATTACTATATTCAATTTGGGAATTATGCATATGAATGTAAAAAAAACAACATGACTAGAATAAGCAATGTCAAAATTAGTTAAGAAACACTAGCACTTCCCCCAACGCAATTTTTATGGCATAGACCTTGCCACCTGAATATAATGTTCCACAAGAAATTCCATACAACATATGGTATTTAGATTCAAGTTGTAGAAATTGTATGACAAACAATCCAAGTGTGTTTTCTAGTTTGGATAAATTAGTTCACTGATGTTATAGTTAGTTAAAAAATGCAAGTCATTGTTTTGGGTAAAGCATTATTGGTATTCTGACCAAAAAGGGAGAGAAAAAGGTATTCATGGTGTATATTATGTTGTAGGCCTAATGCATAATTTAAGTATTGGACAACTATTACAAAAATGTTATAGAGTGTATATGGAAATCAAGTACCCAAGTAATCATCCTTTTGTCAAGGTTTAGATGAAGAGAAATCGTATGTTTCCATTAAGGATAAGTCTTGATATGAAGGGAAAGATTGCACATGACACAAATAATGTGCACTCTAGAGATGCATTTAAATAAGAGTAAAGAAGGTGGCATGCCCTTTTCTAAGGAAGAGAAAGATAATGATACCAAAATACAATTAACATTTCAATTATAGGTTCAAGAGGAGTCTTGGCTATGGAATCTCATATTGGGGAATTTAAGTTTTCGTATAATCAAGATACTACATATGAAGAATATAGTTAAAGGTCTTCCATTTATTGAGAAACTAGAAAGAGCGTGTGAAGGTTGTAGTTTTGGAAAACAAAATAGAGAATCATTTCATGTTGGAAATTCAAATAGAGAACGGGAACCACTTAAAATTGGCCATTCCTATATATCTGGGACAATGAAAACACCATCTATATACATCTGCAATTAATTTCTCACATTTATTTATGATTCCAAAAGAAAAACTTGGATTTACTTCTTGAAACATAAATATGACGCATTTAAATGCTTTCAGCGATTCAAGGCACTTGTGGAAAATCGAAGTGGTTATTACATCAAAGTATTAATGACATATAATGAATATATTTCAAAATAATTCTGAAATTTTTGTAAAACTCAGGGCATGCAAAATCAATATACCACAATCTATACACCTTAGTAATTGCTTTCACAATGAGGAAGAACTAAACCCTTATGGAAATGGCTCGTATAATCTTGGAAACTGATAATTTTTCAAATGACTATTGGGATGGGGTAGTAGTACCTATTCTATACATCATGTACATGTGTCCAATGAATATTGTGAAGAACAAAGTTTGTCAAGATTCTTTGACATGTATGAAACATAGTGTTTCTCATTTAAAAGTTTTTGGGTGTGTCGCTTATGCACATATTGCAGATGAGATGAGAAATAAACTAGATAACAAGGGACATAAATGGATATTTGTTAGCTATTTAGAATATAAAAAAGAATACAAATTGTATGATCCCAATACTAAAGTGGTCATAATTATCCATGATTTTCACATTGGAGAATGAAGCATGGGTTGGAAGTGTAGAGAAGATTGTAGAACTCATAGATGTTTTACCTCATGATGACATGACAAATGAAGTGGCTCAAAGACAACATACAAGTGAAATTGTTGCACCCTCTACTCCTAGAACTACACCAAATGTCAGAATACAAATTACTACACCACTTGTCACAACACATGTGAATCCTTCAAGTACACCAAGACAATGACAAATTCTAGTAATAAATCTAAGTAGCACTACATATTTAGATCCAATGTTAGTAAACTTGCTGCCACAAAATAAGAAGAAGTCTATGCAAGATATATAATGCTGATACAATATATTCATTTTTAGTTTCTACATTTCTTTCTTAAATAGATGATACATTAAACTTTGAAGAGGCTACTAAAAATTATGCACCTGTGAAAGCCATGGATGAAGAAATTTAATGGATTGAAGAGAATCAAACATTGGAATTTGTAGATGTGCCTAAAGACAAGAATGTCATAAGTGTAAAATGGATTTATAAAACTAAGAATGTTTTTTATGGGAATGTGCATAAGAACAAGGAAATTTTATTTGCAAGGGGTTTCACACAATAGCCCATCATAGATTTCTATGAAACATTTTCAATTGTTGCGTGAATGGACATAGTCACAACAGTTTTGGAAACTATTGCACACAACAAATGGATGTTTATCAAATGTATATTTAGTTAGCATTTCTAAATGAATATTTAGAGGAGGAAATATATGTGGAACAAACTCGAGGTCATGAGATTCCATGACAATAAAATAAGGTATATAGATTGAGAGGGAACTTTATGGATTAAAGTTATCCCCTAGAGCTTGGTACAGTTGCACTAACTCATATCTCATTCAAAATGGTTTTCAAAGATGCTATTGTGAGACAATGATACACATAAAATGCAACAAGCAAGGTAATTTGTTAGTCTTTTTTTGTATGTGGATGATGTAATCTTTACTATTGATTTCACCGTTAATGATTTTAAACCAGTCATGAAAGATGAATTTGAAATGACTTATTTTTGGATTATGATATATTTTTTGGGAATTGAAGTTTATGAATTCAAATATGGTATATATATTTCACAATCAAAATATGCAAATAATGTCTTGAATATATTTAATATGGTTAATTGCAAAGATTCCACAACACATGTCATAATTGGATTAAAGTTAAGGAAGGAAGATGATGGATGAAGTTTAGATCCAAGGCTATTTAAAAAGATGGTTGGAAGCCTTTTGTATTTGACAGGTAGTTCAATACATGATATTATGTATGGAGTAATAATCATTGCAAGGTTTATGGAGTTTGCAAGGACTCCCATTGGAAGTTAGTTAAAAGGATTTTGAGGTATGTGAGTGGCACAAAATATTTTTGTATTATGTATTGTACTTTAGAATATTTCAAATGTATTGGATATACTAACAATGAAAGTGGATGCATCATATATGACAGTAAAATAAGGTATGGCTATACTTTAAATTTTGATATAGGTGTTCTATCATGGGATTTGAATTAAAAACCCATTGTGACTCTTTCTTCAGGAGACGCTAGGTATGTCGCACCTACATGTCCCACACCTATAATTTTTGACATTAAAAAAATAAATTTCAATATAAAAGTATCTATATAATCTTTTATTGAGTGAGTAATGTAGCATATAATGTTAATTGCAGCACGAATACATTGTCGTTTATTTGTGTAATATCTAACATTGAAAATATTATGGAATTCGATAGGTTATAATTTATGCGGTGTTTACATCTTGTTATTGCCGACCTTAGCATCACACCTACATGTGATGTTGTTAATGATTTTAACATTTATCTTACTATATGTTTTGTTAAGTCTTGCTTATCTCTAAGGTTGGTTTCTTCCCTTGGAGTCACGCCTTAACTCTACAATGCTAGCAACCTAGTTTTATGAATCATGAGAGTTCAAGGAATATAGTGTTAAACACCATATTCAGGTTGTCCCATTTATCTTGGAATGAAAAAATGATATGGAAAAGTGATGGGTTAAAAAAATCCATGGAGCAAAGTCCTAGAGGGAGAAACTATGTATTAACCATTATAAAGCATATGTAAAAAGGGTCTCATGAGTTTTATAAATGTTAATACTATGGGTTATAATGGTTTCACCCTACTCGTGGTTTTACAACCATACAGTTTTGGACATGTGAATTAATGGATGTACAAGGAGTATGATTATGGTTTGACTTTTGTATTAAGGATTTGTCTTGGCTGTGAGTTGACAGCGCATCCAGGAAGTTCATGGCAACCCTGATATTAACTCTTGGTCCTCCATCCGTCTTACACAATGACAAGGGTTTTTTATAGGGTTTTAATATGGTTTTTCCCTATCTCAATGATTCATTTCATTGTTTTTTTGGTCTACAATTTTTGGGGAAGAAGGATCTACCTTCCATGGATGCACTATGTACTTTATTTTTCTAAAAATAATACCCAGAAATTAATGTTATTCATATGGTCGCTTCCGAGGTGTGTTGGAGGTTTTACTCGGTGTTGGCGTCTGCCACAAGTATCAACCTTGTTGGTTTTCTATTAATAAATTATGGACCAGCGTTTCAATGGCATTTCAACTTCTGTTAATCAGGTATGTTCATCAAACCCACTCAGTTTTGTAATTCCTTTTGAGATTCTTGAACAAGAAAAGGAAAGAATTGGTTTTTGGTTTTAATTGCAGTAATAGGAGGGGTAAGGGTGTCTAGGAGGAGCGGACCCTTGGCCCTCTTTACATTTGGATAAGGTAAGTGTTTAACCTCAATCATTAGCATTTTCAGTTTTCAAATAAAATTGTTAAGGGTGTAATTGCATCGAAAGTGGCGACAGGGTCGCCTCCTCGCAAGCATGCTACTTCCAAATCCAAAGGTGAGCATAAAGAAATTGTACTTTGTTAACATTTATCTCACAAAATCCTTTCCTAGCCCACATCTAACCCTATTAAGTAGTCTATTTTTTTTCTTCTGACTCCTAAAGTGGGTGCTTCCCGGTCTGCATCAATGGTCTTTCAATATCCATGAGGTGAGGTTGATTTGATCAACAAAAAGTGGATGGGTTCGTGGGTCGTGCAGTAACTAGGATTTCACCACATTGCAAGATAAGTTTAGAATGTTATTTTTTTAACTCTTATGGGTTTCCATTCTATGGGAAAGAGCACATCGCATCCTCTCTATTCCATCATTGTCTTAAATATTTTTGTATGTGTATTTTTATGTGTCAAAAAGTGATTTGGATGTTATCTTCAATGGGCTTACAACCACTTCGGTTTTATTGTTGTTGTAAAACATTTTTATATGCTATAATTTTAGATAACAATGGATTCCATCTTCGATATACTTCTAATCACCCTGGTTTTGAATCCTATATGTTTATTTATTATATTTAATTAATTTAATACGACCCCCTTTGGGTTTATTCCAGCTTATCATTTTGAGTTTCATTTTAATGAAAATACCTATCATAATTGTTTTTATACAATGGATGCCATTTTACAATGGTATTACTACCACATATTAGGTAATTTGAATGGTTTCATTGTTTATGAAAGATGTGTGAACTGGGCTTAGAATCAGTAAAGAGTTAATTCATTTTTTTAATTAAAGTTAAGCCTTGTGTTTAGATACACGTAATAAGAGGTCATGAAATCCTGATATATATTATTGTAATGGTTATAATAGATCTAAAATATTTAGTTATAAAGGTTTTCCTTCTTTCCTTTAATCATGGACTGCTAGTTAGTTGATTTAGTAAATGGATGTCGATATATCTTTATTGTATTTATAATTATTATTTTTGATCTTGGTAAATCTTGATTTTCATTTTGGGTTCTGATATGAGATAATGTTTAAATGACTTTCTCTTGGATTTAAAAATCCTCTCAACTTTATTCTCTCCATTTAAGATATTCATAAATAATAGTTTATAGTTTTTTCAATTTATAGGTTATGCGATTGGAACTCTTCCTTTACTATCCGATTTGGTCTGATTAAGCATTTTCTCTTTAATTTTCGTTATATTAACTAGTGAAAGTCGTTATTTAATTTAACTAAATTTTACTTGAAACAATATGATTCTAGTTCTGAAATAATCATTCTAAAAAGATAGGATTTATAATAGAAAAAGACTGATTCTGCTATGTGGGAAACCTTTGACTTCTAAGAAAATGGTTAGTTGAAAAACAGGTACATTAAAGATGTTGAACCGATACATATGCAACATGAATCGAAACATTTATCCATATCTATTATAATATTTTGTTTAGAAATCCTAATTATTCTAACAATACAACCCTTACTACACAAATCTTTGATTCATGTATGGATGCCCAAGCATAGGTTTGTTATAAATCTTAAGATCAAGAATCTGTGTATGCTACTTAACATTATTTTAACTCATATGTTAAAATTCATTAGAAAAGATAATAAGAACATAATCATAGTAACATTACAATAGGAATAATAAATATGATTCATAATTAATTTTAAACAAGTCTATCATAGATACGAAGTAGAATAAGGTACCTGACACCACCTTTGGGAAAACAAAATTGAAATAGTTGTTCCTCCCAACCAACTCTTAGAGAAGGAAAGTCTTACTTGCTCCTGAACCCCCAATCCTAGTCGTTTAACCACAAGGGAAAATTCCACTCAATATGCCATCTCTTGCATTAATAGATTAGTTCCACGTCCACTGCTAGCCTCTTGATTTCTAAATGGACATACTATTATATAGTATTTTTCCTAGGACTTGCTTATTTATGAGCCTCCTTCTCTTTACCACTCCACAAGCAATTGTGACCTAATTTTGTGGAGGATGCCTTTTACATATTGAGTTCTCACTCGACAGCTTTAGCTGCTTGTCTTGTGGGTCAGAAAACACTCTTTCAACAGCTATTTCAATTCAGATTCCCTCTAATATTTTTAATTAATAAATAATAATAATACATTACATTTATTTTTGACTTTATTATCAAAAACTTAAAAATATAAAATATTCAAAAATAATAATAACAATTTATTTTAATTTGGTGTATTGCATACACCTCCCCTTAGAGGATAACACCGTCCTTAGTGTTATTATTTTTCTGCCTTTGTTCTTTGATTATTACATCTTCAAATAGGATTGGATATTTCTCCCACATATCATGTTCCAATTCTCAAGTGGAATGTTCCAGACTAACGTGCTTCCATTGCACCTTGACTTGTTCGATGGTACGGTTCCAGAGTAAAAGTTATCTCCTATTGAGAATATGCTTCGGTCCCACCTGTAAATATCCTTCGAGTTCCACCTATATAAAATTATAGTCAATTACATGATTACCATCATGAACATACTTTTTTAAAAATAGAAAAATGAAAAAAATGATTTACTTTAATCGTAGGCGGTAGGGCTAACTGGTATGCTACCAGCCCCAATTTTTCAAAAATTTCAAGAGACCCACAATACCTAGGTGCTGATTATTAATACTTTCCCTGTCTTAGATATATTTTGTCAGGATTTCCCTTAATATATGTACATGCTTGCCTACCTGGAACTCTAGAGGAGTTCTTTTCAAGTTGGCACAGTACTTTTTCCTATCTTAGCTAGCCTTCAAATTTTTTTGTCAATTTTTCATTGTTAGTTCCATATCCTTTAATAATTTAGGTCCTAACATTAACCTATCAACTGGAATGCTCCAATAAATTGGAGTGTTACATTTTCATCCATACAAAATTTCAAAGGGACTCATTCCAGTTGATACTTGAAAATCATTATTCTAAGCAAATTGTACTAAGTGCAAGTAATCTTCCCACTTACCTCATTTGTCCACTACATACAATCTAAGCATGTATTTTTGAATTTGGTTTACTCTTTTAGTTTTTCCATCCAATTGTGGATAATACACAGTATTGAAATTTAATTGTGTGCCTAGTCCCTTAAACAATGCCTTCAAAAATTCCCTCTAAACCTTACATCTCTATCCACGATTATTACCTTAGGTACACCTTGTAACCTGAAAATTTCCTTAATAAATATATTAGCAATGTTAAAAACCTTAGAAGTATGTTTTACTGGAATAAAGTGAGTTTATTATCTTTATTTTTCCATTACAACCATGATTGAGTTCTATTGTTTAAAATTTATAGGTAAACCTATTATGAAATTTATGTTGATTACTTCCCATTTCCATTTTAGAATGGGTAGCCATTGTAGTAACCCTACTAGATGTTGGTGTTCTACTTTTACCTATTGGAATTCGATGCAACATGCTAAATATTCTACTACCTATTTTTACATGTTAGGCCAAAAGAAGTCCTTTCTTATCATAGTGATCTTGTTTTGGTATCCACGGTGTCATGAATATGATCGTTTATGTAACTCATCCATACCAGTTAATTTAATTTCTGATGCATTTGGTATGTATAATCTGTTTTTATGCAGTAGTAACCATCTTTCATTCATACTAAAATATATTTTTATTTGGTTCCTTTCATTTTCAACGGTTTTTTCTTTTAGATTTTGATATTCTTTATCTAAATTTTATGCATTTAGAATTTGATTTTCTAAATATCATTCATAGCTACTACTTGTGAATAGTAAGTTTGCATGACAACTTAAAGCGTCCACAACCTGGTTCTCTTTCCCCTTTATATGTCTTATTTGGAAGTCATATTCACTTAAAAATGACAACCACCTTTCTTGTTAGCATTAAGGTTTTGTTGATCAAACAAGTAATTTAAGCTCATGTTATCTAAGATCAGCAAAAAATTTCTTTTGATGAGGTAGTGTTGCCACATATATAGTGCATGTATAATTGCAGCGATTTATAAGTCTCGTGTAGCTTAGTTCTTATTATGCTCTTTTAACATTCTAGATTCATAGGATATGATGTAGTTTTGTTTAATTAACACCATGCGTAATCCTTCCTTACATGCGTCAGTGCATATGATGAAATATTTAAAAGGGTCAAAATTTTATAAGATAGGAGTGGTGGTTAACTCTTTTAGCACACTTTTTGCTCCAATCAAATTTCTTACCTTTCTTCTGTTGTAAAGTTATGGTGTAGGTTGTCTTAAAAAATACTTCAATAAATTTTCTTTAATAACCACTGATCCCCATGCATGATCTTAATTCTGATACAATCTTAGGATCTGGCCATTCAACGATATACTTATTCTTCTTAGGATACACAGATATTCCATCTTTAGACACTATGTGTCCTAGATATTGAAATTTGTCTTTAAAGAAGTCACATTTGCTAAATTTAGGAAACAGTGGTTGTTCTGTTAACAGTTGTAAAATTATATTTACGTGTTATTCATGTTCATGTTTATTATTTGAGTAAATTAATATGTCATCAACGAAGATGACTACAAATTTATCTAAGTAGTTACTTAGAATACTATTCATTAAGCACATAAAAGATGGAAGTGTGTTTGTTAAGACAAAGGGCATTGGGAAGAACTCGTCATGACTATATCGTGTTATAAAAGAGTTTTAAATATGTATTCATCCTTGATTCATACCTGATGGTATCAAGACCTTAAATCTAGTTTAGAGAAGATTGTATCCCCCTCAGAACGGATTGAATAGATCATCTATCTGGGGTAAAGGATATCGATTGTTAGTAGTCATATTCTTTAATTGTTGATAATTTATGCATAATATTAAAGTTATATCTTTCTTATTTATGAGAAAGACTAGTACTACCCAAGGGGAAACACTAGGTCAAATGTACTTTTCATCAATTATTTCTTGCAATTGTGATTTAAGTTCCATAGGTTCTATTATATTCATATGATAAGGATCTTTTGATGTTGGTGTAGCTCCCGGTATCAGATTGACTATAAAGTATATGTCCCTTTTTAGACCTAGTTCGAGGACTTCTTATGGAAATATGTATTTTCAATATTTTAAGATTTGTATATCCTTTATTTTAAATTTTTTATCGTTATGCTTGTGATCCATTAGATAGACTTCAGAAAATTTGCATCCCTTATGTATAGATATTTTCATCTGCAAGGTAGATATTTTTGTAATGGTAACCTTTCTCGGGATTCCATTTACTTTAATTGTATTTCCATTGTCATCCATGCATGTGAAATTTGTATCATAGCAGTTTACTACATAACCTTGTGTTTTTCTAACTAGTCCATTCCTATCAGCAAATCACAAGAACCTACCAATAGGATATTTATATCAGCATGTGTATTCAATTCATCCGTCATAATTTCACAGTTTTTCACATAACTAGCGACCTTCCTTTTCGTATTTGTTTATGTCTATACCAACCAATATTTTTCAAAAGAAATTGTGATACTTTACACAAGTCAACAATCCTAGGTGATACATAACTCAAATTTGCACCTAGATCAATTAGTATAGAAATGGGTTGAATTTTTATCATACATTCGATTTCGACCATTGAAGTTTGATGGTATTCTTGTCGATTCTCGAATGAAATACTGATTATGGGAATGCTTCTGTCCATATCACCAACTCTAGGATATTCTTGAATTGAGTGAACATTATTAAAAAAATAAATCTTATGGGATAGTCCTTAAAATAATGTGGCTTGTCGTGTTCCCAACATTTTAATGGTTCCCTCTATGCAGTGTTTTTATTAAAGGTAGTGGTAGGTTCTCTTTCTTTTGTTGCAGGATTTTGTGGTTTAAAAACATTATAATTATTTCCTTGATAAACTTTGTAGTTATTCCGAGTATTTTTGTAAAACTTATTATTCTTCTTTATTTGATCAAAGTTGTCACGTC
>LPNX010517124.1:297158-350655 GCA_001517045.1 Pseudotsuga menziesii | reverse complement strand
TATCATCAATAGTATAAGATCCTAACACAAGGTAGGATTCTAGCTTGATATAGGAAGAACATACCTGGATTAGCATGCTAGTTAGTTATGTCTAACATAATCACATGATGTCTTCTTGTTCTTCTTCAATTACTTGTGCTAGTAACCTGTATATCTCATAGGTTAGCCATTATAAAACCAAGTTATACATACCTCGTAAATGGATCTTCTATGAGATCCATGACAATGGATGAGTCTTTATCCTCATGTCATCATGATCATATGTTCTTGAACTGGAACATGATTTTTCTTTCTTGGTGTACCTTTCATGTTAGTAGACAACATAAACCTCATACAACACCAAAATGCATTAGTACAGTCATAAGTGTCAACACCCTGACCAATGAATATCTTCTATCATGCATTCATAATTTTGTTAAGGTGATACGACAAATCTAAAATAAGGATTGTACTAACCATCATAACATGAAGGCAAACATACCATAAACTTAATCATGAACAAATCTCAAAACATACCTCGATGAGTCATACCTGTCGAGATCACTTGTAATCTCCTTATGTAAAAACTGGAACCTCTATACTCATGTAGATGTCCAATCGATTTGAGGTATCCGTCCTTGTCCTGGAGTTCGTTGATCTAGGGTTTGTTGTAGAAACCCTAATTTTCAAAACTTGGAATCTTTCAGATATGATTGGACGAACAGATAGATCTCTTCAAATGGAGCTGTCTAATGTACTCCTTTTCTGAAAACAGTGGAGGGAAGCTCCCAGAACAGGAAGCCCTAATTTTCTGATTTCTTCTGCAGAAATGGCTGTTACTATTTCTGTGATATCTCCGAAATTACTGATCCTCTGTGTCTGCAATTTCTCACTGAGGTAACCTCGCATGTCCCTGATCCAACACCGCAGTTTTCATCAGAATTTGTTTCACCATTCTGGATTTATGATCCTTTTCCCAAGGTGACCTGTTACAGGACTGTTCAGAACAGCGAAGTTGTATGGAATGCCACGTGTCACTGGTTCATTTTATGAGATTGACCTTCGTACCAAAGAAATTAAAGTCTGTTTCCTTTCTGGAACATCTTCAAGAATTCCATTTGGACCTCTGTAGCCCAAGATATTGCAGATCTCCCCAGGTGTCCTGTTTATGGATGATTTCTGGAAGAGGCTGGAACCCTAACTTGGAGAAATCATATCTCCCAGAATATAATGAATCGGAGGCTTCCCTTTGGACACAGTGATCATCAGGATTTTATCTTCGGCCCCTACAATTTGCAGCTTCTAATACTTCGCCAATATCAGAATATAGCGACTGTACCAAAACCTAGCAGTTTTAGTATTTAGGGTTTCTCCTAGCTCAGGGTCAAACTAGGGTTTGACTTTCCCAGAGATTTACCCAACCAAATTTACTGATCCAGGTCTCTAAATTTCGGTTTTTATGAGGATAACAATCCTATGCTGGTCTCACCCAAAAATTCCTCTTCTGAAGAAAGCCCTAAGTTCCACATCGAAACTGAAAATGCTTGAAATTGAATTCCGCATCGACAGAAAGATGCACCCTTCAATGGAGAGTCATCCTATCATACTTTTGCTGAAAATATGTGGATAAAGATACACAAAATAGGAAGCCCTAGTTCCTGTAGCTGCATAATGTCTTCTTCTCAGGTTAGCTATGATCCCATGTTAGTTTTTCAACATTTAAGCTAGCATTATGATAAGATCTTTTCACAGAGAGAATAACAAGCACAACAATCACATAAGCACATCACAAGAGACAAGAGACACAAAGATTTTAGGAGGGGAAACCATAAATGGAGAAAACCCCTCAACTTCCTCTAAGATAGTATCAACACAAGATGTGAACCCAAAACAGTAAGATGACCTCCCTTCACAACAGCAGCCTTTTGTCTTCTGTCAAGCCCAAGAATTTCCTTCTCCAAAAGTGCGCCACACTTGAGAGAGCAAGAGAGCTAAGTCACAAGTGATAAATAGAGAGACTCTCACTCTCTATTTATATTATTCCGTTGACTTGAAGTGCACTCAACCATGTAGGCTTAACTTATAATTAATTACTTGAGCCTACACCTTAATTAGTGTATAATAACCCAAGTGCCCCTTAAACTGTGGGGACTTACCTAATGACTTGATATGACTTGTTTACATTATTAATCCTCCCGATCGGAACATCGGGGCATGACCACATGACTCAAATACATAATAGAAACATCCCGGAATAAACATCGGGTTATAATATATAAAATACATATAAGAATACATTCCGAAGTTACATATACATCAACATATTTTAGTGTTCCAGCTAGGTACACTTTCTCTTTTCTTCTTATTTTTATCATAACACAATTACGCTTTTCTCATTGCTTATTTGATTGTTTTTGTATTTTCTTACTCAGTCCTATCTTTAAAAATAAGAGGAAAGCATATGTGAAAGCATTGTATTTTTTTGTTTTTCATCTATTATATAATGCATACAACAAAGTAAGCTCATAAATTTACTATAGAGTTATTTCATGGTCATAGCACCTAACCTTAATTCGTGAAACTCCTTAGATTTTTCTTCATAGTACTATTCTGAAACATACTTTCATTTAAAGTTCTTCTTCAAGGTTTTCCAAGTTATGTAATGTTATTTTATACCTTTTACTTTTTTATAGCTTTCTGCCAAATATCTGATTTTCCTATTAAGTTATAGATGGACATAATATTTTCTAGGGCCAACAGGCACCCAACACTTACCTGTGGCTCGTCCTGAGCCACATTAATCTAAAAACTTTGTTATTGTGACCTTTCTTTGAAAATCCTAAATTTTTTTCACTATTTTCTCAATCTCATTTCACTCCTGTGCTTATGTCTTCCTCATTTTTTCCACAATTTTGTAGCTAAGGTGTTCCAAAGTTGTAACTATTGTTGATCCCAATTCTTTTCACACTTTTTGTGTACAGGTTGAACTACACATATTTCTTTTTCTACCTCTGCTTGTATTTTTACAAACCTACGAGTTCTCTTTTGTTTTTGTGTTCACAGTTTTTCAACCTGTTGTTGTGGCTTATTCATCTCAGTAGCCTTAGCCATTTTTCATACTAATAGAACATACTTTACTTCACTTTTTAGATGGTTCACCTATTTATCAGCAGTGTGCAGTTGCTCTCATACTTTCTCTAACTCTTCATCATTGACCAAAGCTTCCCATTAATGAGAAGCTTGCCTGACTGCTTTGGAACAAAGTTCCTCCACCTCTTATATTTTCTTTCAAGCCTTAGTTGATGCTTTTATTTTCTCTTCCAGTACCTATGGAGGTGTACAAGGTTTCACTTGTAATTGCAGCTCCGCAACCTTCCTGCATAGGTTCTTTGCAATTTTGTGAAGTTGAAAGACTTTGACAGGATTAGTCAATTTTATGTACTTCTGTCCAGTATAGTTGATCTTCTCTAAAACTCATACCTCCATCAATATTGACATTGCAGTGATTTCGAAAGATATTTTTATATGTGCAACCAACTATCTGTTAGGTGTATCCTTCAGTGCAAAATATAGAGTTGATAAGCATTGAGGTTATGTAAATATTTCTTGAAATTCTGTCAAAAAATATTCTAGGTTAGGAAAACCTTGATATGTGTCTAGATTACTTACTTGAATACCTACCCATCACATAGATTGTGTAATTATTGCACATCTTCTCATCAACACTTCATGCAATCACTTCTGTCATTTTTCCAAATCTTCTCGAGAATCTAATGTAAAGGAACTAACTCTATAGAAGCTAAGCTTTCCTTTAGTCATTGGATTCACGTAATCATCCATTATATAAGTAAATTTATAAATATGGTCTAGATAATCTCCTTGTCCCTCACTATCCACTGGATTAATTTATCTTTGACCTTTTAGAGGATCAAGTCATGTGACCACTCTCAATTCTTCATCTTCAAACATTAGAATCTGCTTCTTGAAATTAATAATATTTTTGTTATAAATGTCCTAATATATCCCCATAAGTGTGGGATAAGAATTCATATCATCAACAATGTCAATAACCTCAAAATTGGAATAAGTTTTGATTACTTCTATATCAATAGGAACCTGATTCAGTTGACCAATGGGTAAAACATTTATCTCATTTACTAATCTAAGCTATATAGGAGACCATACGATTCTTGGCTTCCCCATACACTCCGAAGTTTGTCTAGTCATAGTTTTAACATCATAGCCCAAATCGAGAATAACATAGTGCATTGCGAAATCTACATGTTGGAAATAATTTTGAGTTCTGGACCAGACTTTAATATTTTCCTGATATGATTAACTCTTTTTTTGGTCGCACCTCTTCTTCAGGTTCTTCTATCAAAGTTGTCAATTCTGCAACAACATCTTTATCTTAGATTACTGCTAGGAAATTTTTAAATAATTCTTTTAGTTTACTGACCTTTCCCATCAGTTGATTTTAGAACAACTGGTCAACTTCTCAATAATTTCCAATATTTTCCCTCTAGGTGGTGTAGCAACAGAATTCGATGCTTGATTTATGTCGATGAATTCCTATCACACGTAAAAGAATACTTCCTTTTTTTTGGAACTCGAATGATGCTTTATTTTTTACTATTTGTAGCACCTGCGGTTGTCTATATGGTTCTTCTTGATCTGCTACAGACGTAGCACCTCCTCTTCTTACAAGAGCAATATGTGGTTCCCTTTGTTCAACAGATACCTTCTGGAAATTCATATTGGGGTTCTGAGGTGGGTTCAAATTTCCCACATTCATATTCTTCCATTTCGCAATATGTTGAGGAAATTCCTTGATATTATGATAAAAATATTTGTAGTATGAAGATGTCATAGTAGGACTCGTGTAGTACCTTGCAAAATGTCCATGTTTCCCACAATTATAACATATAAGTTGGCATATTTCGCCACCAAATCATGCTCCTTGTCCTCGTGCTATAAAATTTCTAGCCCCCTTAGTTGAGAGTATTATTATTGTATGTAGTGTTTTTGTGGATATTGGTTATAAGGGTATTGATCCTATGGATATTGATCTTGAGATCACTTAGCCTGCATTTGTTCATCATTCTTCATTAAATAGGTATCAACTATTTTCTCATGCAACAGCTAATATGCTCTGCAGTGTTTCTCATCATGGCCTACTAATCGACATACCTTACAGTATAAATTGGCAGATGCACTTACCATTTTCTTTAAGTATAAACATTCTTCTGACCAATCCCTTCTAGTTTGATAGATTCGAAACCAAGGATTTCAGTATGTATTTGTCGGGTTCAGTGCTCCCAATGCGACATAATTCATAAATGTCGATCATTTTTCTTTGTGATTTCCTTTGGTTCTGCATCTGGTATACTAGAGTTATTCTTGCACTTCCTTCCCTTTTCTGATATCTTGAAGTTGCATTGTGAGGTTGGCTAGTTGTGAATGGATTTGCACAATTCCTGCACTAGTCTCTCCGATCGATTAGGATTCCAACTTCATATCCAATTCCAGAGCCTTAGTCTAAGATACAATATTTTTCTACTTCAAAGGAATCTTGATGTGTAGTAATAATGCCACTATAAACCATTCTCTGTGTTGAATGTTCGACAACTGAAAGCATACTTCGGCCACCGATGTCTTGAATATTTCGTTGAAGTCTGAGACAAATGCCGTAGGAAATTGATTAATTTATTTTATCTATGTAATACAATGCAACTTAGATTTGGGATTTCTAAACTCATCTATTAATCCTACCCCAATTTGATCTAACATTTCCTATGGGACTCCTATTAGAACCACAGAGAATTTCATGTACCAATCAAACACACAACCTCTAAGCGTTATGATCATTTGGGATTTCTTTATGGCTTCATCTTTGAAATATCGCACTTCCCACACAACCTTTCATAGAAACTAATGTTGTTCATGGTCTTCTAACCCGTTTCCATTAAATATTGGCAACTTTAGATCATTCCTGGCCATTATATTTGTTCTTGGTACATATGCATTAAAGCTTTCGCTAGTGGGAGTCTCTTATATTTTATTTCCACTATTATTGTTACTTTGATTACCACAACCACTTGGTGATGAGTTTCTAGATAATACCTTACGAGATGTACGCGAGGTCATGGGTATGTCGTACTAGTACTCTAGATCTGGGGCTTCTTCTTTGTCTTGTTTTTCAGATATAGGTTGGTATTCCTCTTCCTTGTTGCAAGAACCATCATCGAAGTGCGATGCTAATTTATAGTCCTCTCCTCTGGTCATACTAGAAATTCCTCTTTTGGTAATAGTCCTTATTCTCTTTTTGGAACGAAATATTCTTCCACTTATTAGACGTCCACCTTCTAGTTTAGTCTCACTATCACCTAGAAACATCTCAGCTTACTCTCCTCCATTTTTCTCAAACTTCTCTTCTGACATATCCTAGGAAGGAAACTAACTCATCCACTCTTAAACCAAAATGGTGCCTTGAATATGTGCCATTGTGCTTAAAAATTCCAAGCCTCCCAAAAGGAACATAACAAAGGATGAAGATGCTGCCCTCAAAATGGTAAGAGATAGGAAAGATATTATGGTTCTTAAAGAAGACAAAGGAAATGTAATGATGATCATGACTACTGAGGAGTACAACCTGAAGATGAATGATCTCTTAATTAAGAGAGTGGAAGCTATAGGAGAGTACATAAGGATCCTTTGAACAAAATCATAAAAAATGTCTCCCTAGGCAGAAAAAAAATCCTCCCTCGATGAAGTTCTTAAGAAGTGCCTCACCCCAAAGGATGCAATAATGCCTCGTATTTATGGCTTACCTAAGACATACAAAGCAGGTGTCCCTCTAAGACCTATTACTAACACAACAGTGTCTCCCACATATCTGTTAGTAAGATATATTGTAGGGATACTTAAACCTCTCGTAGGAAACAATATTTCTTTTATTAGAGACTCTACACATATTGTAGATATGCAAAAGGATTGGAAGATAGAAGAGAATGATACTTTGATCAGTTGTGTTATTGTATCTCTTTTCACCAAGATTATAATTAACGAAGTTGTCGAAGTCATTAAAGAAGTATCGAACAAAGAAATTTCCATCCTTATAGAGATGTGTCTTAGGTCAACTTTATTCACCTTCAAGGGAATTATATATGAACAAATGGAAGGATTCTATATGGGTCTGCTTCTCTAACTAGTTGGCTCCAACCTTTATATGGAGAATCTAGAAAGGCAGGAAATTAACTCATCCGCTCTTAAACAAAAATGGTGGCTCAGATATATGGATCTTGTATACAGTAACTAGCCATATGGTGAGGAAAAATTGGTCAATTCACAAAAGATGTAAACAATGAATATGAGAGCATCAAATTTACCATAGAGGAGGAAGAAAATAATTGTCTCCCCTTTTCAGATGTACTTACCATGAAAAGCAAGATGGATCCTTATCCCATCAAGTGTATAGAAACAAAACTCACATAAACATACACTTACACGCATAGTCACATCAACTTCTAGTCCAAAAGATCGGCATAATTAAAACGTCAGCCACTTGCGCTTTAAGAATATGTGATAAATACCACTTAAAAGGAGAATTTGAACATATAAAAAAGGTATTTTTAAGAAATGGATACAATGGAAAACATATTCATGTTACATTTCATAAATCTCCTAGTGTTAAAACTTATATTCATAGCGAAGGCAATTGTTTTCCTGAGACTACTCTTCCCTACATCCATGGTACTACTACAAAAATTTCTAAGATCCTAAGGAAGATATTTATAAGGGTTTATTTCTCCCCTCCTAAGTCCCTAGTAAACATTTGAGACGCTGCTAAGGATCCTATTGACAAAAAAATCCAAAATAGCATTTACAAGATACCCTACTCGTGTGACAAGAGGTACATCAGTGAAATAGGTCGCTATATTAAGGTCAAGCTAAAAGAACACATAGCTGACATTCATCATAATCGGATTAAGAATTATGTCATTATTGAGCATTGTCACAACACCAATCAACATATTTGCATTGAAAACTTGAAGGTTTTGGCAACCATCCCTCACTATTATAAAAGAAAAATTAGGGAAGCTCTTGAGATTGAAAAACATGCAAACAACCTAAACCAAGATGATGGTCTAAAGTTAAAAGAAGCTCAGAAACCTATTGCCCATGACATAAAAATTCACCCTACCTCCTCTTGAATTGAATATCATTGAGTAGGGCCGACCTTAATCATTGATATAAATTTGCAATGAGTGTATTGTGTGTGTGTGTGTGTGTGTGTGTGTATATATATATATTGGCTCATTAAGAGGGGATTTGTTTGATCTTAACCTCTCCTAATGATGAACCTAGTTTTAGGGTTTGAAACAACGTTGAGAGAAAAAACACACTCAACATATTTCTTGTTCATATTAAATATGTATTTGTCAGACTCCATTCTCAGGATCCCTTTATCACATACGAGCATATTTATACAAACCTTTAAAAATGTTAGGTATCGTCCTCTAAGTCCTTGAAAAAAATATCTTTTAGTTTCATTATATGACCTTATAGTGTTGACAACAATTTCAGTGACGTATCAACCCAAAAATTGACAACCCTAGATTATATGGTTGCTAATAATTTTCAATAGCTAAATCAGCTGAGGGCTCCACTCTATTGGATCTCCTTCTCGATCTGTGTCGCAAACTTTAATGACCATTCATACAACACAATGGGAAATTATCAAAGGAAAATATCATGAGTATTGGTGTAAAGGTATCGCTCCAACCACTATGTCGAATTCGGTCACGATATTTCACTTTCTTCCCATGCAAACTCTGGTGGATTAAAATCCACCCAATCATATATTTTCGGCTTCATCGAGTGCCAAAACATATCCCCACTAGAATGATTTACGATATTGACAAAGGAACCACTTGTTCCATAATTTTGGTGGACCCAGGTTCAGATCCCTCATTTGTCAACAAATCCTGAGATATTGGCCTAATAGAGGAGGACCTCATCGACAGCACCTACGATCCATATGCAATATCTACCAATATTTTCACAGGACTCTTTGTGGTCCTTAAGGTGTGCTCGACAGAGTCTGTGCAGCACTTCCTGGGAGTGCCCTGGGAGCTTGGCTAACCCAAGTTCTTTCCAACAAACTATGCCTAGTTCTGTGTGGAATCGTTATCACTATAACTTATTAACTTTATTATCACTTAAACATGTATATTTAGCCAACAACATAAGAGAACATGCAACTATTTGCAAATGGTGGGGTTGCCAATCATAGAGCACCAAGAATATTTCATTAATATTGAACAAATTACCTAGATAGGGAGTTGTCATAGCCAGAAGAGATCCTGGCCTGCACCCAACAAGTTGCTATGCCAATAATAAAACACAAGAGTAAAGAACCACACATCTATTGGGTACGCTCGTATAAGTATTCTCTAGCTGCATTGCAGTTCATTTCTTGTTCTACAACTATCCTCAATTATCCACTATGCTTCCTTGTTTGCTTCCCTCCTTAGTTCTCCTAGGATGTTCCTTTATATGGAAGTGCACTTGGCTTGGCCAAGACGTGCTTCCCCTTGTGTGTGCTCCACTCAACTGCCAAGGTCCACTTGTCATTGTTTATGTCGGTGCTTTAAGTGAGTGTTTACTTGTGCACTAAGTCAAGCGTCTGTCGAGTCCAGTCCATGACATCTTTCCTACCAAGTGCTCTCTTGGTAGGTCGCTCCACCCTGTCGCGTTCGCTGCTATCACAGTTGTTCCGTCGGCTCATTTGTTGGGCGCTCCACTAGCAATTTTCCTCCACATGTGCACTAGGGCTCCCACACTTGCCTTCCATCCATGCTAAGGAGCCTAGGCTTGCCAACCATCCTTAAACACATATTGAAGTTTTCCTCGTGATGCCACTTTGGTTCATCGCTCTAAGAGAGAACACCCCATCTGATGGTGCCAAGGTGGTGTCGTGGGAGCCTTCACCCCAACGACGTCATTTTTGTGGGAGCGCATCCCACCTTGTCATTGTGATCCATTTCAATTTTGATTTCAAGAGCACTCGGCAAGGGTGTCATTACAGCATCCCCCACTCACATTTTCATTGTCTCAATGATGCTTCTTCCGAGGGTTGCACTGGGGTGGAAGTCAATGCTCTTCCTGGAATGTGCGAATAAGGTCCTGCGACTTCCACAATGGATTTTTCCAGACACAATTGTTCTCATACTCTGGTAATCCTTTCCATTTGACGAAGTACTCCAACAGAGTGCACTTGCCAGTTCCTTTGAAACTATGCCCCAATATCACTTCTGCCTCCATGTTTGACCTGTCAATGGTCATCGTAGGTGTGCATGTTGGAGTGTTCCTCTTTGGTTCGCTTGGATCAGTTCGGCATATCCAAAGCTGACTTACATGAAAAAATGGGTGATAAGACTAAATATGTTCCATAATTCTTAGTCAATAGGCCACCTTTCCTACCCTCTCAAATATCTCAAACGGACCATCGTACTTATACATCAAAGACCTTGCTACTCCCTTTGGTGGTACAAATTGTTTGCATCCAAATTTAAGAAGAACATGCTTTCCCACCTGGAACTCTTCATCGGTTCTTCCCCTATTATCCCACTTCTTCATGCGTTTCACTACCTTTTCAAGGTGCACCTTAGCCACTTCTAACTTGTCTTTCCATTCTTTGAAAAACCCCATCGCAACACGATTAGTGCCTAGCTCTCCAGTTGCAATGACTTGTGGCATAAGTGGCTTCTGTCCCATTTCCAACTCAAAGGGACTGTTGCTAGTTGCAGAACATGTATGCATATTGTAGTTGAACTGGATTGCATCTAGTTGCTCGAGCCAATTTTGTTGGTTAGCATGCACAAAGTATCTCAAATAGATCTCTAGGATATTGTTCAACCTCTCCATCTGCCCATCGATTTCAGTATGAAAACCTGAACTCTTGAGCGTCTTCGCCCCAACTAAATTGAAGAGTGTTGGCCAAACATTCCCTGTGAATATGGTGTCTTGATCAGAAACAATGTTAAGTGGAAAACCCCAAAACTTTACCACCTGGCTGAAAGAAAACCTTGCAACATTTGTTTCCTTTGATGTGGACTTAATAGGAACAAACGTTGCATACTTGGAGAAATGTTCCACCACCACAAATATGGACTCGTAGTTGCGTTGTGAAATCCATGGAAACACTCATCCATGGTCTCTATAAAATAGGCAGCAGTTATAACAAACATGATTTCTTCTTGGTGCACGACTTGTCTTCCTAGAAAATGAGACAAGTTTGCACATACTCCTTGACATATATCCACAGTCTCTCCCAATAGAACCTCTTTTCCATCAAAGCCCTCATTCAATGTTGTCCCAAATGTCCTTCCCAAGCCGAATCATGGCACTCTTTGAGCAATTCTCTCCACAACTAAGGTGTCCTTGGTATATAGAGGTGTCCATTGTAGAAAAGAAACCCATCATCAAATCTGAACTTCGTTCTCTTTCCCTCATTGACATACAATATGATCTCTTTGGCCTTCAAGTCTTCCCTAAAAGTGTCTTGAATTCTTTGTTGTAAGTCTGAAATCACTTCTGTCATCATGTTGGTGCGCTTCTCCCCTAAAGCGGTGAGATGAGCCTTTCTGCTCAACTCCTTCGCAACAACATTTAGTTGTCCTGGTCAGTACTCAATGGTCATGTCAAACTCCTCTAAGAAATCCTTCCATCGTTCTTGTTTAGATGACAAATTTAGTTGGGAAGCAAAGTAGTTGGTGGCTATGTTCTCTTTCTTCATGGCACATGGATTTCCCAAAAGATAGTGTCACCAAACTCATAAGCAATGCACCACTATTGTCATCTCTTTTTTGTGAACCAGGTATCTACATTCTCAATCGTGAAACTTCTAACTTTCATAGGCTACTGGGTGCCCCTCCTATGTCAAGACACCTCCAATAGCGAATCTAGATGCATCAATCTAGACATTAAAATTTCTGTCAAAGTCAGGAAACCATAACACCGGGGCGGTTGCAAGTCTGTGCTTAAGCTCATAAAATGCAGCTTGGAACTTCTCAGACCACTTATAGGCCTTTACCTTCTATTTTTTCACTATGACTTCAACAAAGCTCAATTTGTTTGAGCTCTTCTTCATGGAAACAAGGTGATAGCAAAGAACGCCCTTCACCTCATTGAGTGCACTTCCATCCGCACCTTCATGAGCACACTTTCTTACAGCAAACACTCTCTTTCTACCGCAGCACTTTCAGAATGCTAGTTCCAACTCCACTGAGCACCCAAATCGTCCTTCCAGAGACGCACCGACATCGCCTCCTTCCACTTCGCAGCATCTTCTACTTGCGAGGCCAGCGACGGGAGTCCGCAACTCATAGTCCTCATCTCGCCTGCCATATTTTCCAACCACTATTCTAGTGGTTGTGTTTTTGGCACACTCGAAGGTTTTTCCATGAGCGCTTCCCATGTGCGTCTCTATTGTCATCTTATCCTTTTCATCTTTCCAACTTCGTAGAGAAACTACTCAGATACCATTTGTCATAGGACTCTCCGGAGCACCTAAGGTGCACTCAGCAGAGTACGTGCGACACGTCCTAGGAGCACCTTAGGAGCTTGTCTAACCCAGGCACTTCTTAGCATACTATGCCTAACTCTATGTGGAAGCATTAACAATTTAACTTGTTCACTTGATTATCAGTTAAACATGTATACTTAGACAACAACATAAGAGAACACGCAACAGTTTGCAAATGGTGGGGTTTCCAATTACAGAGCCCCAAGAAGATTTTATTAAGCTTGAACAAGTTACATAGATAGGGAGTTTGCAAAACAAACAGAGCTCCCGACGTGCGCCCATAAATCTTCTACGCCAACAACACACCACAAGAGTAAAGAATAGCGCGCCTGCTGGGTGTGCTCACAGAAGTCTCCTCTAGCTGCATTGTGGTTCATTTCTTGGTCTGTAGCTATCTTCACTTGTCCACTCTATTTCCTTGATTGCATCCCTCAGCACTCCTACAACATGCCTTTATATGGGAGCGTATTTGGCTTGGCCAAGAGGTGTGTCCCCTTGCCTGCACTCCACTCAACTACCAAGGTCCACTTGCCATCGTTTATGTCAGTGCTCTAAGCGAGCATTTACTTGTGTGCTAAGCCAAGTGCCTATCGGGTCCACTTCATGTCGTGGCGCCTACCAAGTGCACTCTTGGTGGGGTCCTCAACCTTGTCATGTCCACTGTTGTCGTAGTTATTCTGTCGGCTTGTTTGTTGGGCGCACCACTAGCACACTTCCTACACATGTGCGCTAGCACTCCCACACTTTTCTTTCATCCGCACTAAGGAGCGCATGCTTACCAACCATCCTTGGACGTGTCTTCAAGTGTTCCTTCTGATGCCACTTTGGTTCGTCGCTCTAACCGGGCGCACCTCATGTGTTGGTGGCAAGGTGGTGTCGTGGGAGCCTTCACCCCAACGACATCCGTTTTGTGGGAGCATGGCCCACTTTTTCAACACGCTCTATTTAAAGTGTGCTTTCAAGAGTGCTCGAGAAGGGGGTTGTTGCAGGTATATCTATTGGGAACATCCATAACTAGGCTTATGCAGTTATGTGGGGATTTATACTCTTACAATACTTTACCAAATCACTCGATCAAAGATAGTAATTCTACTTCTTCTTCTTTATTTATTCATTCAAGATAACTGTCTACTCATCACGCGAAACAAATCACAACATTTAACATAAAATCCATATCACAGGTTCAATCTATTAGCGGTGTGACACACGTCACACACACACATATATGGGTTTATTCATGAAGAGATATTATGTGACGTATTCAAATCCACTAATTCACAACATACATGCATTATACATAACCATAATTATCAAAGACATGCAAGGAAAACATTTAACTTGGAAACCCATCTGGGAAAAACCACTAAGGTTCTCTTAATCTCGCATGAGAAATATGTTATCACCTTTGGTATGTGAACTCATCTTGCAGACTCTTCTTTAGATATTCTTTACAATTCGTAAAGATTTTTGTCCTCTCATGCTCTCTGGTTTTGGGTCTATGTGTTTCTTATCTCCTTCTCTCACTTGTCGATCTGCACATAGCGTGGATTGATTCTCTAACCAATCACTACTCCTCTCTCTTAACTCTACTCAACAATAGTGACCAACCCCCAAGAATGAACCACCCAAACATAGCCTAGGTTCTCGATTTTATAAGATTCTACATGTCTTAATCAACCATCTCTTTTTTGTTAGCCAAGAGGCTATCATCTCTATTTTAGTACATTCAATTACAACTAAAACTAGGCACTATCAGCCCAAATTACAATTTTTCTTTTTACCAAAAGCATTCTTTATTCTAGCTGACTCTTTACCCACGATCATTCAAACTGTCGTTTCAACAGGTTTATTCTTGTTTTGCCGCAATTCCTTCTTTTGTGGCTCTCCTTCCGTCATGGCTCTTCTTCCATCGCAGCCTCTTCCGTCGTTCTCTTCTTCCGTCACACCTTCCTTTTTCTCTTGCGACTAGAATCTTTAGGAGAATTTAGCTAGATTTATGCCTCGCCTTTCCTAAGGTCAACATATGTTTAGTTAGTTCTATGGGCTAATGTATATGTATTGGATCATGGCCCCTTATTTCAACATTGCCTTTGTATACTCTCCATTCAATTGTTTTAATTGGTAAATTATTTATTTACCGTTGGTCTTGTTTGATATTGTGGTCCATCCATTGCCATGAGGCTTTCTTTGCAATGCTAACATCTTTTTCAAGTTTACAAGCACGTGGAAGACCCTGTACCAACGCAAATGTGGGTTTTATGGGCTCTCCCTAGAGGCACGATTTTTTACATCCCTTGGGAAATGTTTACAATAGTTTAAGCTATAGTTTGAAGCTAGCTCAAAATTTGTAGAAATGTGATGGTAGGATCAACATTAAAGTTTGTAGGTGGCCTATGTGTACTCATGCATCCACCTGGTCATACGAGTGACATGTTAATTAATTCATGGTACTAGTTTCCTTTTTTCATAAAACAACGCTTTGAAACTTCCCTTATTCATTCGCCATGATGAGAATGGGCTTTTGAGGTTCTAACCTCACTCTTCCTCCTACTCGACCCATGTGATGACATGACACTTCTCCAACTCGATACTGCATCCAACTCGATACTACCATGGGTATTCTTGGAGTATTTTTCCTTGCTGAAAGTTTAAATATGATGGAGTCTTCGACACCCAAGTGTTCGAGAGTTATGTTTCCATCTCACTCCCATCGCGCCCAAACCCCTCTACAGATATGTTTTATATTAGTGTGATTTACAGTATTCATTCAATGGCTAATTAACTCTTCATATGTTTACATATATTAAATTAACTTGTTTTGTTTGCACACAAACATTTATTGTAGGTTTTCCCCACGGCATGGACGTTGATCTGGATTACCCATGGTTTGCATAGGAGAGTTATCCTTCACTACTAATATCATGGCCATTTATGGCCCACTTTCCTTAGGGTTGAGGGGTAAGGTTCCAACGATACTGTTCGGGATTTATTTAGGGATTTTGTTTCTACGACCTATCCTTAGCTAGTATAGCCACAATGGATTTTTTATTTAATGGCTGTTAATTTTACATAGCTTCTGGGCAAATGCACAGGCTTAGGCCTAGGTTTTCTTATGACCTGTTTTGTTTATGTTCTGGTTACGTTGTAATAATACTATACTGTATGGAATAGGGCTTTTGTGTATTTGTTTTGGTACGCAAACAGAATTGACCTCGGGTCACTTACTGGCATTTCGACATCCATCACTTGCCTCTGTATTTATAACAATTTGCTTTTAGATTAGTATTAACTCTGTGTTGGAATTGGAAACAATATAAGCATGTGTTTTGGTTTACTGGTTTATGAAATCTTTGAATTTTATTTAGCTTTATTTTTATTATTGTGTATAAATATCAAAGATGTAGTTGAGCTAGGTGTTAGTGTTATAGTTTTGGTTTACTGGTTTATGAAATCTTTGAATTTTTGTTTAGCTTTATTTTTATTATTGTGTATAAATATCAAAGATGTAGTTGAGCAAGGTGTTAGTGTTATAGTTTTAGTGTATACTGTGAATAAACCTTTGGTTATTGGCTTGGTATTTAGACATTGAAATTACTATATTTCGTTACTGTATTTTTATTTAGAATTTATTATATTGGTTAAGGGATTTACCCTCGGATTCAAATTTAAATCCTCTCCAGTCTTTGTATAATTTGAGAACTTTCTCTGCAGAGCTATCAAGCCCATGACAATTTATTTTTAATTTAATTGTCCATTTTGTTTCAGTCTGCTTATTTAAACGATCCATTTACATTAGGTATAAGTATATTAATAATTAATCTAACCATTCATTCCAGTAACAATGAATAAATAAATAAGTATTAGTTTGACATATAATTTGATAATTGTAAAACACAAGAACATAATAATAGGAACATAATAATAGATAATGATTAATCAAACAAAATTATTACAAATAAATTTAGGCTCAGTAAAAGTAAACTAAAATTAATCAACATTATGCATGCATAATCATTATGTTAATAATCCTTAATTCAATTGAAGTGAAATTTAATGCATAAATGATAATCATGACATTGAAATTAATGAATTGAAATCTAATTTGATAATACTTATAATCCTTTCAAACTATACNATATATATATGGCTAAAACAATTTAGTAGATTAAATGATTATATTTAGATTATATTTAGAACCAAGGAAAAATAAACTAACTATTTATAATCATATATGAATAAGTAAACTTTAATGGTACAATTTGCAGAGTTCAAGACTAACATCATTCACCCAATAATATGAAATAGAAATACTTGGAATATCTATCATCCTTTAACTTCCAACTGATTGGGAAACATCCATGTTTACCCTAGCCTTAGACCTTGAAGAGTTACTTGGCCATGCAATGGGTCACTCCTAATCCATACCAAGCACACTTGAGAAGAGAGACCTAGGGTATTATAACCTATCTTATTCACGAGTTGCACAATAGCCATAAGGTTTTTTACGAGTTATGTGTAGAGGCCTATAATTTAATCCCCTTCCACATTCCTTTATGGACTAGCCATATACTATCTCATTGAAAAAATGAGTGCTCAAGGACCTACAACTAAACCCTCCAATGTACTAGAGACCATTAACGAAAAATTCTCATATTCTTTTTCATTAAGGATGCTTTTCTCTTTTCTAAGGAAAATCACAGTTTTTTTGTTTTATTTATTTTCTTTTTACCCTAATATGACAAAGTAGTTATATTTGTGAGGGCTCTTTATCTCTTTTATTTTTAATTAATTAATATAGATTTATGCTCACATTTTGTAGTATCTTTCTAATTGAATTTTACTTCATAACTAAGTAAAGAGTCATCCCATCTCTAGCATGCTTGGTAGCTCTTTAAGTGGTTTCCACCAAATAGTTAGAAATTTAAAGGAAGATAAGTAGCATAATAATAGTGTCCTGTAATGCTCCAAATCTTACCATCTCGACATCAATAAGACATAATAAGTCTAATTAGTCTAGGGTCTTCGGAACCTACCATATAAACACCAATCAAACATAATAAGTCTAAGTAATTTAGCCGCTTCACTACCTGCCAACTCAACACCAAATCAAACATAGTAGGTCAAAGCATTCTTGATTCTCTAGAGCCTATCATCTCAACATCAAATTAGAAATAGTAAGTCTAAGTATTCTTGATTCTCGAGAGACCACCATCTCAACATCAAATCAAACATAATAATGGAAATGGTATTAACATGGGATATTGTAACTTCAAGCCATGGTTGACTTCAATATAAGGTAGAATTCATTTGAATGGTTGTTTGATGACTTTAATATAATGTTGGTGTCAATCCATTGTTGAATTCAATCCAAGGTTGACTTTAAACCACCATCGACTTCAATCCATAACCACATCTTTAAAAGTGGTTGATCGATGATGAACCATGGTTGACTTTAACCCATAGGTAGCATTTAAGTATAGTTGACTTCAGTCCATGGTCGACTTTTAGGAAAGGTTAACTTTAATATAAGGTTGAATTAACTCCATGTTGACTTATATTCATTGTTGAATTTTAGGAAAAGTTGACTTTGAACCATGGTTGACTTGAAATTAGAAGCGACTTCAAAAAATAGTTAACTTTTAAGAAAGGTAAACATTGAACCATGGGTGACTTCAATCCATAGATAATAATAGTTCATGGTTGACTTTATTCAAAGGGTGGATTCAATCAAAAATTGTCTTCAATGAAAGGTTGACATAAATACAAGGCTAACATGAATCCAAGGTTGACTTCATTCCAAGGCCAACTTCAATCCAATTTCAAATTCAATCCAAGGTTGAATTCAATCCTTGGTTGACATAAATATAAGATAATTTTAATACAACAAAAGGTTCACTACATTCCAAGGTTGAGAAAGTGCAAAACTGAAGGCCGTACAATTCCTTTTCCTTCGTTTACATTAGTTACTAGAACATTTTCTCGTTAAATATTTCCAACCATTTCAAGAAACTATATTCAATAACAAGGAATAATAGGTCCGTCAAACCCTACCAACTGAATCTCACATAGGGATCAAAATCCTAGTAATTGATCATCATTGACCTCTATTTATCGTAAAGGATTCTCCTAAACCCATGCCCAAATTTCAATCGCAAAAACTAGACGGCACCATATAGAGTGGTAGTCATTACCTCCAAAGAACACGAGATGCACAACCACCTAAAAATTAAGCAAACTAATTTGGAAAAAGCACATGATAGTAGTATATAACTTGGATCGATTGGTAGTCCTAAACTTGTTATGTCACTTTAAATATAAAATTCAAGGGAGTTATACTTTTAATATTTTAATTTTGATTCTAATATACTTTTCAAGTTTTTCATTAGAGTTTTTTTACTAACCAAAATTTGAATATTTACTTAGTATGGTTTTCAAAAAATTTATGTTAAATGGTTGCTTCCAAACATTCACATTCTACTTAACCAAAAATTCATATCTATGAATTGTAATTTACCTTAATGTTTTGATGAAATACTACATATTATTACTAACTAGGAAAAGAAAAGCGAAACCATAGTATAATATTAGAGGGTGTAATTGCTATTGAATACCATATGACAGAACACAACAGTAAAGGAGACAAAGTTGTACATGTGTTTTAATGTTTGTTATTTATAATGTAAGCAATAAAGAAGGTTGTTAGAGATATTTTTTGCAATAAAATTGGAACTAGTTATTGGTTTGGATTTGTTGAAGGTTGTTGAGCGATTCTCTCAACCTCTATCCCCATTTTTTCGATTAATGGGATCTCATTCCAACTATATATGTATTAAATTCTAATTTGTTTGTGTAATGAAATTATTATTTGTGTATAGTTCTTGTGTTATGATTGCACTAAGAAATTCTAAGTTAGTATCAAATCCAGTTCTCATTTAACTCCCTCCCTCGAGCACCAGGAAGATGTGAAAGAGTCATGATAGCCGAATCGATGTACATAGATTAGCATAGAACATCTGAGAGAGTGTATGCTATCTCTGTTAGATTGTTGTCACTTGTTAGAAGAGACAAAAGGTTTCTCTCTATGTGTTAGTTACACTGAAGGTGTATACATATGTTAGAATTTTGGGTTGGACTACCGTTTATGCTTTTTCATCTACGGATGAGAGTGAGAGAAGTGTACTATTGATATTGACTCTATGCGCATAGTCCAAGATTAAACAAGAATGAGACAAGTGTAGTGTCTAGATTGATTCTATGGATTTTGTTTAAAATTAATAATTAATAATTAAAAAGAAAAAGAAAAAAATAGCTTAATTAACACGTGATAATTACAGTTAGTGATACTTGTAAAAATTAAAATTAATCATCAACTATTTGATTATTAGATACAACTACCAGCTTAACTCCCTCGATTATTAAAAACAACTACTAGCTTAACTAAAATGATTCTAGAACTATTAGCTTAACTTCAACTCTAATCACAGTTATATTAGATAACTATTAGCTTAACTCTTAGATACACTATTAGTTTAACTCTAATGATTCGACAACTATTAGCTTAACTTCAACTCTAATCACCAACTGCATTTGGCATCTAGGAGTCTAGCTAATGTGAATCATGTAACATCTCGTAGTTGGACTTTTAACTAATATACACTTCATATTACATGTTTAGGTTTTTCATATAGATATAATTAGGTTTTCTATTCTTTTTAAAGGAGGTTAGTCTAACTCATAATTAACAATTTAAAAAAAAATAAAAATAGCTTAGTTAACATATGATAAGTACATTTTGTTATAGTTGGAAAAACAAACTTCAGCTTCAACTATTCAATTATTAGCTTAAATGCATTGTAGATACAACTATTAGTTTAAATTCAACTCCAATCATGAATTTTAATTGAATTGCAATTAACAATATATTAACTTTTAAATGAACTATTCTAGATACATTTATTAACTTAACTCCATTGATTTTACAATTATTAGTTTAACTTCAACTCTAATCTTCCTTGTATTGGATAACTATTAGATTGTTTCAATAGTGATAAACTATGAATGTTATATTGGATAACTATTAGATTGTTTCAATAGTAATAAACTATGAACTTAACAATCATAAATTAAGTTGTTGTTATATTAGCTTAACTATTAGATACAAGTAATTGAGAGATTCTTTACTAAAAAAACATTATATACCTCTAGGCCCATTTAAAACATATTAATCTTAGTAATCGATATCCGCCATTCATAGAGAAGTCCATGTGATTTAGTGGCTCATTGTTCAAAGAAGATCCATTAAAGATGTGTGAAGGATCCCATCACTATTGTTAATGATGTGCACCTATGTGGAGTCACCCATGAGCTTGTTGAACTTGTCAGTCATGGTTGTGAAGGGTTAATTACAAAAAGGAGTCGCAACTTCCATATCGGTTCTGAGTGAGAGACAGATCTTTGCATGAGTTCAAAAAGAAGCTTCACACCTATATCTCTTATTCCATCTAATATAGATCATTTTTTGGTTTAATATGATGTATTTTGAGCTACCAATGCCAAAGAATAAAAACGTAAGAAATCAATCTGCACTTTGTTGAGGGTGCAATTTATTTCTCGGGTTGATTTGCAGAGATGAGTGTTAGAGGTTTTTTTTATCTGAAACTGTAATTTCAATCTTGAAGGGGATGCATTCAGTGAAATATAGACATATATGGATGATCATCCCATGGGACATATCACATGTCATTTATAATTTTGAAAGTGCCGTGATGTTGCAGAAAAGAATCACCGCTATACAGAAATAGATCGCAGAGAAAAGGCAGAGTTGTTGTGTGACAAGAAGAAATATGTAGTTTGTATGTGTGTCTAATTGTAGTGTGCTATTTTTCAAGTGTAGCTTGAAAACTCAAATGATGCAGAACCATAAAGAATAGACCAATTATTGAACAAACTAACATAATTAAGTAAGTGGTTCTTTACGGGCTATGGTGCTGAGAGAATCGATCATTGATTTACTTATGTTAAGTGTGTTATATGCTAATATCACATGTCGTTATTCGAGAGAATTAGCTACAAGTTGGTCTTAATAAGGTCAATATTATGTGACAGCTAGTAGTGTTCCTCGAGCCTCAGTTGCAAGTTATCTCATGGAAGGTCAAGTTGTTTAGTTTACTATTTAAGACATTCTATATTTAAATAACTTTTTTATATAATTGTTGAAATTTTTTCAGTGTGGCATTTCACGTATGGAAGCGTATCCATAGGATGACTCTCGTATCGAGATTGTCTTTGAGAAGGTCAAGAAGCGTTAATTTTTCAGTAATTATCAGAAGCCGTTATATTTTAAACTAATCAAGTGAGAAGCTCAAAAGTGTGATGAAGAAAAGAGCGGAAACTATGATATTTTAGAGTGGGTGTAATTGTTAATGAAGATCATATAAGACAAATTTTATATGAGATAAAGTTGTATGTGTTTTAATGTTTGTTATTTGCAATGTAAGTAATAAGAGAGGGTATTGGAGATAACAGTTACAATAGAATTTAATAGAATTTGTTAGTAATTGGTTTGAATTTATTGAAGCTTGTTGGATTGACTCTGATACCAACTTAGAAATGAGAGAGGAGACATTATAACACACAAACTAAAATCTATTATAATAACCTATATCTTCTAATAAGTTGAGACTCCAATATATATAGTGAGGACATGACTAACAAACAGCATCCTTACTTGGTTTCAATGAGATAAAATTCAAGTTAATGAGATTCAAATATATTAATTTCGGTTAATAATTTAGGTTAGTAAATAGTATGTATATGCTTTACCCATCATTTTTTTAATATTGGTACCTTGAAGATTACAAACTGCATGGAATAAATTTCCACTATGGAGAAGATTACGAACGGCATGGAAGAAACTCAAAAACAAGATGGAAAATATTAAGATCATCAACAATGAAAATATGTAAAATTGTAATTGCGTCGAGAGGCGCATTACAGCTTAGTATGGGGGAGATCTTGTAACATGATGTAACATTATTAATAGTGATAGTGAATATTATGGAAGAGATCTTGTAACTTGATGTAATGTTAATAATGTTTGTAACATGTCGGCAAAAAATAATAGTGATAGTGAATATTATGGGAGAGATATAGTATCACTTCCGTAATGTTATTTTTATTTTTTATTAATAAAAATAATGTTACGAAGGTGATATTATATCTCTCCCATAATATTCACTATCACTATTATTTCTTTCTGACATGTTACCAATGTTACTAATGTTACATCACGTTACAAGATCTCCCCCATACTGAGCTGTAAAGTGCCTCTAGTTGGAAAAATAAATTTTCTAATAGGCCAAAATAAAACAATCTAATATGGGGAAGATGTTGTAATCTTCCTACCTAACAAAACAATAAAAAAGTAAAAATTTAATTATCCTTAAAAAAAATATGTGGGTCAAGAAAAAAACACAAAATTGAATTATTTGCAAAAAAATGTTGGCCTGCACATGGTTTTAAAACCATGTGCAAGGCATTCTAAACAACCTGTGGTTTTATTGTACATGGTTTAGGAGGCTTTGCACATGGTTTTTAACCATGTGCAAGGCCTCCTAAACAACCCATGGTTGTAGGAGCGCCTTGCATATGGTTTTAGAACCATGTGTGGGGAAATGATGCAATGTTCGTTCCTAACAAAATAAAAAATATTATATGTCGGCCATAAATAATATTAAATATTAATAATAAAAATATTATATGAGAACCTTGAATAAAAAGACGTGTCTTTTGGTTTGAATCAAACCAGCGTAGATCCAAATCCTAGGCTCTATCAAGCGCCGAGATGGATCAAATCTCTCCAGGTGCAAACCTCTTCTTAGGTATCCATTGATTTGATTCAAACAAAAAGACACATTTTATTATTATTTATGGTCCACATATAATATTTTTATTATTAATACTTAATATTATTTATGGCTGACTATACTATTTTTTATTATTTTTTATTTTTTTATGAACAAACATTGCATAATTTCCCCACACATGGTTTTAAAACCATACGCAAGGCCCTCCTACAATCGTGGTTTATTTAGGAGGCCTTGCACATGGTATTAAAACCATTTGCAAGGCCCTCCAAAACCATGTACAATAAAACCATGAGTTGGTTAGGAGGCCTTGCACATGGTATTAAATCCATTTGCAAGGCCCTCCTACAATCGTGGTTTATTTAGGAGGCCTTACACATGGTATTAAAACCATTTGGAAGGCCCTCCAAAACCATGTACAATAAAACCATGAGTTGTTTAGGAGGCCTTGCACATGGTATTAAAACCATTTGCAAGGCCCTCCAAAACCATGTACAATAAAACCAGGAGTTGTTTAGGAGGCCTTGCACATGGTTTTAAAACCATGTGCAAAACCATGTGCAAAGCCACCTAAACCATGTACAATAAAACCATGGATTGTTTAGAATGCTTTGTACATGGTTTTAAAACCATGTGCAAAGCCAACATTGTTTTGCGGATAATTCAATTTTGTGGTTTTTCTTGACCCACATATTTTTTTACGGATAATTAAATTTTTACTTTTCTATTGTTTTGTTAGGTAGGAAGACTACAACATCTCCCCCATATTAGATTGTTTTTTTTTGGGGATAATTCAATTTTGTGTTTTTTTCTTGACTCACATATTTTTTTTACGAATAATTAAATTTTTACTCTTTTATTGTTTTGTTAGGTAGGAAGAATCTTACAACATCTCTCCCATTAGATTGTTTTTGTGGCGGACATTTATTTTGGCCTATTAGAAAATTTATTTTTTATTAATAAAAATAATTTTAAGAATGTGATATTTTTTTTATTTCGTGTTACAAAATCTCTCCCATAATATTCACTTTCACTATTATTTTTTGCCGACATGTTAGTAACGTTACATCACGTGACAAGATCTCCCCCATAATATTCACTTTCACTATTATTTTTTGCCGACATGTTAGTAACGTTACATCACGTTACATCACGTGACAAGATCTCCCCCATACTGGGCTGTAGAGCGCCTCTCGGCGCAATCAATGGATACCTAAGAAGAGGTTTGCACCTCAAGAGATTTGATCCATCTCAACACTTGATAGAGCGTAGGATATGGATATATGGTGGTGATATATGTAAAATTGTAATAACATAGCATCTACATATAAAAATCACGAAAACATTAAAAAAGAAATTTAAGTGATTTTTCATTTCATCTATAAATTCCTTTTTTATTTTCCTTTTATCCTTTCTCAATTGTCTTCTCTATCTGCTTCATAGCCTTTCTAATCATTTTCTCAATGTTCTTTTTAGCCTCCTTTAATTATAGTTGAAAACTTAACTAATTTTTATATATAAAAAATTATTAATATCAAAAACCTAACTCATATATAATAGTTGTTTTTCATTTGTTGTTTTACTATCACATTCTTCTAGTTAAACACGTTCAAGTACTAGTGTAATATCTCTTTTTCCTACCCATGAATGCCTTGTACTAGTAAAATAAATTATTGCATTTGTTCTGGTGAGGAGCTCAAGGCCAAGGCCCCACCAGAAACAAAGACTAGGGAATATAGGTGTGTTAATTACCTAAGTGGTAAACCATGACGCAACTTAATGATGTACAATTGAATCCACTAGTAAAAAAAAGAAAAAGGAAGTGAAGGAATATCAAGAGGTAATTGGTCGCTGCTCTACCTAACTAGTAAGATCGAAATTTCTAGGAGTTGTCATATAAATGATCACGTTGGGGATGAGATCTTTAGAAATTGGTAGAATGGAAGTGACCTCTATAAGGCATGACTTCAACTAGTAAACAATCTAAGATCACGACTAAATAGTAATATAAGATTTTAAAGGACAATAATAATCATGAGTCCTATTCTAGGATTACCTTTACAAAGAAGCGGGTTTACCAAGCAATCACAACCATATATATATATATATGAAGAGAGGAAAGATATATATATATATATATATATATATATATATATATATATATATATATAAGACAAGCAATATAAAGAAAACGATAATACAAACACTTATGAGGGTTGTCACAACCTCTTAATTGGATTGTTTATATTAATGAAGTAAAAGACTAATGGGAAACCTTGTGTTGCTTAAAAGGGAAAAAAGCTATCAAATCGTTAGTAATGGGAAAGTATTTAAATACTTGTCTCCTACATGGACAATGCAAAGATCCCTTTTTCCTTTTAATCCTCCATCAATTACGAATTATTAGTGAGGTTTTAATTAACGACAGTTATGATTTCCTTTTAATGGGAGGGGTTTGCAAGATTGTAGCGATACCTCTCAACAAATGTAGGGGAAATGGCCATTTTTAGAGACTGACTTGATTCCTTTCCTTTTTCTGGTCTTGGGGGTGAAATGAATATTTATAACCCTCGGGTTGTAGCAAACGGGGGGGGGGAGCCACGGCTGGAATTGCCTATTGAAGAAATCGTTTTCCACTGAAAGAGAGAGAAAGCATATCTTTTGGGGAAAATTTATCGTGGGAGCTTTGCATTTTTTTTTGGAAGATCCCTGAAAGATGATCTCTATGTGTGAGGTTGAGGAATATGGAGGTAGGGCCAAAAAGCTACACCAGCCATGCATAGGGATGGTAATAGAAGATGGTTGCAATTGGAGACTTATGGGAGTAGGAGCCCAATACTCCCCACAATGCCCAATAGTCTTTGACTTCAGTCGGGTATGAACTCCCCTTCGAGGATATGCCTTGATAGAAGTTGCATGTGATTTTTTTTCCAAATCAATTAGAGTTTTCTAATTTCCACAAATAGGTGAATAATGGCGATTTGATATATAGAAATTGCTTGTGGATTTGATAAACGGATTGTGAACGAATCTTTGTTTTTCTTTTCTCCATTCCACTTAGATTTTCTCAGATCGATTTCATCATTCATTCTCAAGTTAGATTTTTTCTTTGCTTGCTTTTGCCGGTTAATGCATAATCTTATCGGTTACTCTGAGAATTACATTTTTATCCACACACAGTTGGGATCTTGCGGCTTAAAGAAAATTATTTTGAATAGATTTGTCCTTCGGCATGATATTCAGGTCTGTAAGTGTGTAACCGATCCAGAAGAATGGATATGTTATAGGTTGAAGCATTTCATTTTTATTTTTGTAGTCAGATCAATAAGATCCGAGCATATGCCTTTGACAGCCAGGGTTTTGCTGCTACACTTTTAGTTTCCCTTCATCAGTAGTAGAGCTTATAGGTGGTAGCTCTGACATTTGGGTTAAGAATGGACTTGTAGATTTAGGGAACATTCCATTCCCTAGTTTTGTGATTAGTTCATCCTCCTTTATTAAAAAAATAGGTTAAATCGCATGTCTGAAATCCGTTTGGTTCTGTTAGGAAGTGTAAAAGGGGCGGTCTGCCTTACTTTTTGATTTGATTGTGTTTCCTTTGACCCATCGATTGAGGAGGAATAAATGTGATTCATCCTTCGTGTTCAATTGTTTTCCTTGGACGGTTGGCTGGGTATGAACATACACCATTCTCCTAGTTGAACTGAAGAATCACAACTAATCCCAACTCAAGAAAACTCAGGAAGCCAAACTGTATTTATACAAATAAGTATATAGCTGTGGTTTTTATTTATTTGCTGCTTGAATAGTTATGCTGACCAGTAATCAGTAGTGAAGCTAAAAAGAAATGATAGAGAAGGAATCATGTTTAAGTAGAAGGGAGGTCCTAGGAAAGTATGAGAAGGGCCAAAGGGATTTAGAACAAATATGGTAAAATGGTAGTTAGAATATATGCTACTAAACAATAATCGATTAAAGGTGTTTTTAATTACTAATGTTTCGTATAGATGTGATGAGGGGTAATATTGCATTATCTGACCTTAGTAGTTAAGGAAGTAATTTATGGAAAACCCGGAGGTAGCTAAAAACTCAAGATTTATATATTGATTGTATTTGAAGAAAAATGCTTTCGAACATCCATAGATCTCAATTTTACAGTGTAACTATACGTCATTGGCGATTTAAAAGATGGGGCATGCTTACCCACATATTTTTCCTAGAGATACATCTTAGGAACATAGGTCTCATATTGATAATATAAAGGTTTGTTCGATTTGACGAAAAAAAATTGTGAAAATGTAAAAGGATAACACATCATGTGTGATGTGGGTTGTATACACCCATTTGTGAAGTTGTAATAAGAGAATATGACTAATTTTTGGTGGACGTAACCCCAAGTATGGGGTGAACCACGTACATTGGTGTCTTCCCTATGTTTGTGTCTTATACTTTTCATATTCACTTTTGATGCTGTGATTTATCTTGCTATTAATTTATACATGATGGTATGTTATTTATACTTTAAGTGATGATGTTTACACAATGAATGATTTTGCATGTAAACTTGAGGATATGAATTGGACGTAAAGGTTCCATGTGATTTTACATAAAATACATGTTCGTAGAAACCGAGAAACATCTTTTACAATAAGTATTCATCCTCTTGCTTATCTAGGAATTTAAGACATACTGAGATGTAAGGCCATGAAAACCATGAGTATAATGACGATTATAGAGATAGGCTATGGATATGAATGAAATTTTACCTCTTTGATTCACTGGTCATAAATAAATTAATGAGTAGTCTTTCAAATAGGACATCTTTTCTTAAGAGAAGGATAATTTGGTAACTCGGTATTTTGACGGTGGATCCTTTACAGGTAGATTTTAACTATTGAAATAATCAATTTAATCAATTAAGAAGTTCATATGCTAGTAACAAGTGATTATATGTTAAAATGTGGAATTTGAGTATGTATAAAATAAGTAGTCCTCTATTGACACCGAACACATTTATGCATTATTGTATGATGTTTTGATCACACCATTTATATTAATGTAAGGTTAGGATGGTAGTGCCAACTAGAGGGGTTTTATGCTATAATTACCAGGTAAGGCCTTCATTCAATGATTAAAACTAAAGGACTATTAGAAAAGTGTTAATACATAAAAACTATCCCATGGACAATGGACTTATATAAATGCGTGTGTAGAGAAAATTTCAGAAGGGTATATATATATTTGACGTGCAAAATCTAAACTTAGAGGAGTCTTTGTAAGTAGGTATAAGATGTCTTTGACCTGTTAATTTCTTATTGACATATATTGGGATTTTACATGTAGAGGAGGATGGGTGTAAACTTTCCTATGGTTGTTTTAGAACATGTGTAATCTTGACATTTCTGAATTGATTGGATATGCTTCATTAAAGTGCCATATAAAATCTGCGACTAACCTGATTGAATCATTTTGTAGTAACAACAAATTTTTTTTTACCCCTTTTCCCACATAATGGCATCGAGGTATAATAGGTAATTCAGATATGGTATCAAAGCCCAAGTTGAAGCACTTGGACCTACATGGGCCGACCATAAAGTAAACAAGTTTCACTAGTTTCCTTGTTCCTTTTTTCCTTGTTTCCTTGATGTTCTAAATATGAAAATAAAATAACCAAAAATTGTTTTCAGAAAAGTGGAATTGATGGGGTCGAAGCCCTTTTCGATCAATAGATGGAGATTATGCTCAGAATCGACCGATGGCCTAGTCATATCAAACGAGATAACTGATTTTCATGGTTTGTGTAGAGACTCAACTAAAAAGGTATGAAAGAGCGTCTTAGGAAAATTGATATATACACAATGCTTACGATAAAATTGTTATCACCTACTAATAGTATGCATAAGGTTTATTTATTTTATTTTTGAAACATAAGGGAATATTATAGATGCCAACATATATGTAGAGGTTATAACCAAATTGAAATATGTATATGATTAGTGAAAGACAACATGATTCTTTATTAAGCCGATGACCCATCTTCGATGTTTGAAAGTGACCAGTAAGGATGTTACTTGACAAAAGTTCATGGTATCCTACTAAAGGGAATTTGTGCCTCGTTAAAGGTTGGTTATGTTTATTAAGTGAGTGGGGAAGAATATGTCGATACTGATAACATTGATCAAATAGGATTTGTGGTGCAAATTATAAAATGACTTTAATATGTTATTGACAAAAGAGTGTCTACTTAAATGCTAAGAAATAACACTTTTGTTTTTGCGTAATAATGGTAAGCCTCCTTGACAAGAAACTTACTAGTTTAGGGCTCCATTGCAACATATAATAAATGACTCTGTTTATAGAAGTATGAAAAGTATGCATTGGAAGGTTAGATCGATTTATTTTGGACACTACATTAGAGGAAATTTCAACTCAAAATGGGCCTTTTAACTTTTATTCAAATTCCATGTCATCATGTGTTAGCCAATGAAATTGCTTTAAATTTGAAATACCGTATAGGTCTTAAACACTTTTTTAATATAAATTTGGGGATAGGTATCATAAAAAAAACTACTTCTTTTGTTTGTATTTTTGACATATCTCCCCATGTTTTTACTCAAATTTTGATCGGGAGAGCTCGTTGGATGTAGAATTAAATTCCACATCCAACGAATACCCACTCAGCATACTTTTGACAGACCTAGCTACCCCAAAGAAAAGAAATACCTGAAAAAATGGAATGATGATGTCATCATTCCATTTTTTTTCAGATATTTCTTGTTTTTGGGGTAGCGGGGTCCGTCAAAAGTATGCCGAGTGGGTACTCGTTGGATGCAGAATTTAATTCCACATCCAACTAGCTCTCCCAATTGAAATTTGAGTAAAAACACGGGGAGATATGTCAAAAATACAAACAAAAAAGTAGTTTTTTTCTTTTCTTCCTCCAAAATTAATAAATATTATTTTATTATTTTAACTATTATTTTATTAGTTCATTTTAGGAGGCCCATTTTGAGTTGAAATTTCCTCTAATGAATATATCAGTCCGATTTGAATATTCATTATAAATCTATAAACCTTCTCTAGTATATACTATGGGTAGTATAAATAGAAATGGATTGATATAATGATCAATTAGGAAAATATGTGCTGAATAAACTATAGTTGGACCACCTACTGATCAAAGGTGAATTAGTCTTCTTGACTTGGACTGACTATATAATCGAGAAAGATTTTGATAACTGCATTTATTTTTGTTAAGAAATAAATTCCTCACTTAATGATCAAGACATGAAGAGTTATGCTAACAAGTGAAATGCGTAGTCGCAATAACTTCATGGAAACCTAGGAATGTTTAATATTATCAAACCAAAGTAGCTTTATTAAAAGAGGAACCTTGTTAAAAGAATTATTGACATGCGTATTGTCTTATGTAGGAAGAATGAATCATTACTATGAGAAAACAGGTATGAGTTAGGAACAATATCAACTATGGATATATGCAGGTTAAAAAGTAACTCCTACAAAAATGTAATCATGTGATAAGGTAGAGTGTATTGACATAGTGTGATTACCACAAGACTATAAGTGTTAGGTACACAAGGGTTGTGCATAAAGAAAAAATTTGTTACACCTAGAATGTATGCACCTAAGTAGCATACGACTTTGGGTCCTAAGTTCACATGTCATAAGGAAGAGTTATATTTCTAGTCTGGCTATCATGAACTAATAAACCTAATGGTCAGTTGATACACATAATAAGTAAATGAGGAGAGAACTGTATGTTATTTAGTTTCTAAACCTATGTGTAACAATAAATTCTCAGAAAATGAATATTAACTTCTTATCAGAAGTTGCTAATTAATTTGTAGCATTTTTATGAATAAATCTGTTTCATATGTGTAGGCGTTACTCATAAGGGGAAGCTGACATGTATACATTAAATTTTAAACTACTTGTCCACTATTGTAACTAGATCGCTACAATTGGTTAGTTTTTAATAATGCTTTAAAATATTTACATATGTATTGATGGTTTGACGTCCTTCCATCTAAGTCATATCTAGATTTGATTCCTGAAAATTCCTTTGATCAAAGTGTATGAATTTGGTACCGCACTTTATTTATGATTTATATCGTTTGGATCTGATAACGGTTGATGCCCAATCCCTATAATGCATTGTGTTGGCTTGAATAGATCTAATAAATGTTGCCGTTGAAATTGCTAGTAAAACGTTGGACTTGCCTTAAGTTTGATAACGTGTCAGGGTGTCCAAATTTCTCAAAAGCATTGATTTGGGGTTGGGGTATAACTAACGAATATTGTTGATGGATTTTATATGACGCATGTGCGTAACATGTGATTTAGTTGAATGGATCTAGAGGGAAAATATCGTCTTTGATTTACTCTCTTATCCGAGTCATTTTGAATGCCAACGGAGAGAGTAAGATCTATAGTTTAAAATCATTATAGTTCGGATATTTATAATCTCTGCCTTAATGGTCGAGTTGAAGATCTAAAGTCTGAATGTTGGAAAATTGCTATTGACGTTTTGAAAAAAAATGATAAGTGAATGAACGATGTATAATGTTATGGACTAAATTTGCAGGAGTATACATGGGACACCACCATTTGTAATGGACTATTTTGTTTCAAAAATTCACTCGCTTAAATAAGGGAGCTAAGCCACTCAAGAACGAGTGTTGTTTTATTATCTTATTATAAATTTCATATTTCGAGGTTTCTATGAACCAGGGTTTAACTATGATTGTGGTGTTATGTACTAACATTGTAGGGCTTTACGATACTTCTGACCATCTCACGATTAATGTAAGACATGGATTATAAATCCACTTGTAAATAAGTGGTGGTTTATTCTGAATGAGTTATGAGATTGTATGAACCATGAATGATGGTAAGGGTACAATCACTACAACTTAGGTAATTTTGATTAAATGAATGAAAAATTATGTTTATCAATAGATGTTAATTAACCATGAGGCCAATGTCATTAATTAGGACAATGACAGTAAAGTCATGTGGAGCACCTAGGAGTGTGCGTTACAAATAGTCAAAGTTAAAATTTACACTAAATACGAACAGGGAAAAAAAAATTGAATGCCGCGGGAGCACCATGGTGTTAGGAAACCGATTGTTGCATGAGCACAATGGTGTTAGGAATATACATTGCAGGAGCACGATGGTGTTAGGAAAGCGATTGTCTCGTGAGCACAATGGTGTTAGGCATATGGCGTGGCAAAAAGACCTAGGAAAAAACGGGACATCTGGAAAATAGGACGTTGTTTGATGTCACTGAGGAGAAAAATTTTAACTCATGGTTAAAAGGGAGAGTAACCCCAGGAATTGTTGTAAGTCCACAAGTGAATTGGTAAAGAACTCCAGGGAGAGTTTGAAAGATAACAATAGGAAAGCTGTGTTAGCAAACTTTCCAAATCATTAGACGGTTACATGTCTTAATGTAAAAATGTGAAAGAAAGGTGAACGACTAGCTAGGTATCCAAGTGGATTATTTACGAATCAAATTACATTGTTAAGAAATAATTATGTATTATGATATGAGTACAAACTAGAAGATGATTCCATAATTTGTAAAAATGATGCTCCAAAATGGCCCGTTGTTTATGTTTTAAAGATCAATTATTGAATTTTGACTTATGTGACTTAATGAATTATGGGGTAGACTGGGTTTTGATGCAGAAAGACTGCAGGTCTGGAACAAAAGCGACTTGAGGAGATGCGAAAAAAAAAACCCAGGGGATTGGGATGAAAAAATGAAAACAAAAGATGATAGAATAGAAGAGGAAATTGTTTGAAAACAAGAACACCAAGGATGATGTTATTTTCAAGGGGGAGAGGATGTAATATCCCTCTTTCCTACCCATGAATACCTTGTACTAGTAAAATAATTTATTGTATTTGTTCTAGTGAGGAGCTCAAGGCCAAGTCCCCACCAGAAACAAAGACTAGGGAATCTAGGTGTGTAATTACCTAAGTGGTAAACTTAGACCATGATACAACTTAATGACATACAACTGAATCCGCTAGTTTAAAAAAAAAAAGGAAGTGAAGGAATATTAAGAGGTAATTGGTCGCTGCTCTACCTACCTAGTAAGATCGAAATTTATAGGAGCTTCCATATAAACAATCATGTTGGGGATGAGATATTTAGAAATTAGTAGAATGGAAGTGACCTCTATAAGGCACGACTTCAACTAGTAAACAATCTAAGATCATGACTAAATAATAATATAAGATTTTAAATAACAATAATAAGCTTGAGTCCTATGAGTGGGGTTTTAATTAACGATAGTTATGATTTCCTTTTATGGGGAGGGGTTTGAAATATTGTAGCGATACCTCTTAGCGAATGTAGGGGAAATGACCATTTTTAGAGACTTACTTGATTTCTTTCCTTTTTTTGGTCTTGGGGGGGAATGAATATTTATAACCGTTGGGTGGTAGCAAACGGGGGGAGAGCCACGGCTAGAATTTCCTATTGAGGAAATCGTTTTCCATTTAAAGAGAGAGAGAGAATATCTTTTGGGGAAAATTTATCATGGGAGCTCTCCGTGTTTTTTTGGAACATCTCTGAAAGATGATCTGTGTGTGTGAGGTTGAGGAATATGGAGGTAGGGCCAAAACGCTACACCAGCCATGCATAGAAATGGTAATAGAAGATCGTTGCAATTGGAGACTTATGGGAGTAGGAGCCCAATGCTCCCCGCAATGCCCACTAGTCTTTGATTTCAGTCGAGTATGAACTCCCCTTCTAGGCTACACCTTGATAGAAGTTGCATGCAATTTGTTTTTTTCCAAGGAATTAGAGTTTTATAATTTCTGCAAATAGGTGAATAATGGCGATTTGATATATAGAAATTGCTTGTGGATTTGATAACTGGATTATGAACGAATCTCTATTTTTCTTTTCTCCATTCCACTTAGACTTGCTCAGATCGATTTCACCATTCATTCTCAAGTTAGATTTTTCTTTACTTGCTTCTGTTGGTTAATGCATAATCTTATCGGTTACTCTGAGAATTACATTTTTATCCACACACGGTTGGGATCTTACGGCTTAAAGAAAATTATTTTGAACAGATCTATCCTTCAGCATGATATTTAGGTCTGTAATTGTGTAACCGATCTAGAAGAATGGATATGTTATAGATTGAAGCATTGCATTTTTATTTTTGTAGTCATATCGATAAGATTTGGGCGTATCCCTTTTACAGCCGGGGTTTTGCTACTATACTTTTAGTTTCCCTTCATTAGTAGTAGAAATTAAAGGTGGTAGCTTTGTCGGTTGAGTTAAGAATGGACCTGTAGATTCAGGGAACATTCCATTCCCTAGTTTTGTGATCAATCTGTCCTCCTTTTTTTTTAAAATAGGTTAAATCACATGTCTGAACTCCATCCAGTTCTATTAGGAAGTGTAAAAGGGGTGGTCTGCCTTACTTTTTTATTTGATTGTGTTTCCTTCGACCCATCAATTGAGGAAGAATAAAGGTAATTCAGCCTTCGTGTTCAATTGTTTTGCTTGGGTGGTTGGCTGGGTATGAATAGACACCATTCTCCTAGTTAAACTGAAGAATCACAACCAATCCCAGCTCAAGAAAACTCAAGAAGCCAAACCGTATTTATACATATAAGTATATAACCATGGTTTTTATTTATTTACTGGTCGAATAGTTATGCTGACTAGTAGTCAATAGTAAAGCTAAAAAGAAATGATAGAGAAGGTATCATGTTTAAGTAGAAGGGAGGTCCTAGGAAAGTATGATAAGGGCCAAAGGGGTTTAGAATAAATATGGTAAAATGGTACTTAGAATATATGCTACTAAACAATAGTCCCTTAAAGGTGTTTTTAATTACTAAGGTTTCATATAGATGTGATGAGGCATAATACTACATTATCCGACCTTAGTAGTTAAGGAAGTAATTTATGGAAAACCCAAAGGTAGCTAAAAAATCAAGATTTATATATTGATTGTATTTAAAGAAAAATGATTTTGGACATCCATAGATCTCAATTTTAGAGTGTAACTATACGTCATTGGTGATTTAAAATATCTGGCATGCTTACCCACATATTTTTCCTAGAGATACATCTTAGGAACATAGGTATCAAATTGATAATATAAAGGTTTGTGTGAATTGATTAAAAAAAATTGTGAAAATGCAAAAGGATAACACATCATGCATGACGTGGGTTATATACACTCATTTGCAGATTTGTAATAAGAGAATATAACTAAGTTTTGGTGGACGTAACCCCAAGTATGGGGTGAACCACGTACGTTGGTGTCTTCCTTATGTTTGCATCTTGTACTTTTCATCTTCACTTTTGATGCTGTGATTTATCTTTCTATTAATTTATACATGATGGTATGTTATATATACTTTAAGTGATGATGTTGACACAATGAATGATTTTGCATGTAAACTTGAGGAGATGAATTGGACCTAAAGGTTCCATGTGATTTTACATAAAATGCATGTTCGTAGAAACCGACAAACATCTTTTACAATAAGTATTCATCCTCTTGCTTATCTAGGAATTTAAGACATACTGAGATCTAAGGCCATGAAAACCATGAGTATAATGATGATTATAGAGATAGGCTATGGATATGAATGAAATTGTACCTCTTTGATTCACTGGTCATAAATAAATTAATGAGTAGTCTTTCAAATAGGACATCTTTGCTTAAGAGAAGGATAATTCAGTAACTCGGTATTTCGATGGTGGATCCTTTACAGGTAAAGTTTAACTATTGAAATAATCAATTTAATCAATTAAGAAGTTCATATGCTAGTCGCAAGTGATTATATGTTGAAATGTGAAATTTGAGTATGTATAAAATAAGTAGTCCTCTATTGACACCGAACACATTTACGCATTATTGTATGATGTTTTGATCACACCATTTATATTAATGTAAGGTTAGGATGGTAGTGCCAACTGGAGGGGTATTATGTTATAATTACTAGGTAAGGCCTTCATTCGATGACTAAAACTAAAGGACTGTTAGAAAAGTGTTAATACATAAAAACTATGCCATGGACAGTGGACTTATATAAATGAGTGTGTCGAGAAATGTTCAGAAGGGTATATATATATATATATATATTTTTGACATGCAAAATCTAAACTTAAAGGATCCTTTGCAAGTAGGTATAAGATGTCTTTGACCTGTTAATTTCTTAGTGACATATATCGGGATTTTACTTGTAGAGGAGGATGGGCGTAAACTTTCATATGGTTGTTTTACAACATGTGTAATCTTGACATTTCTAAATTGATTGGACATGCTTCATTAAAGTGCCATATAAAATACGCCACTAACCTGATTCACTCATTTTGTAGTAACATCAAAACAAAATTTTTCCCCTTTTCACACATAATGGCATCGAGGTATAACATGTATTTCACATGTGCAAGGCATTCTAAACAACCCGTGGTTTTATTGTACATGGTTTAGGAGGCTTTGCACATGGTTTTTAACCATGTGCAAGGCCTCCTAAACAACCCATGGTTTTACTGTACATCGTTTAGGAGGGCCTTGCAAATGGTTTTAAGACCATGTGCAAGGCCTCATAAACAACCCATGGTTGTAGGAGGGCCTTGCATATGGCTTTAAAACCATGTGTGGGGAAATGATGCAATGTTCGTTCCTAACGAAATAAAAAATATTATATGTCGGCCATAAATAATATTAAATATTAACAATAAAAATGTTATATGTGGACATTGAATAAAAAGATGTGTCTTTTGGTTCGAATCAAATCAATGGATATCTAAGAAGATGTTTGCACCTGAAGAGATTTGCACCTCAAGAGATTTGATCCATCTCGGCACTTGATAGAGCATAGGATATGGATGTACATTGGTTATATATGTAAAATTGTAATGACATAGCATCTACATATAAAAAGCATGAAAACATTAAAAAATAAATTTAAGTGATTTTTCATTTCATCTATAAATTCCTTTTTTATTTTCCTTTTTTCCTTTCTCAATTGTCTTCTCTATCTGCTTCATAGCCTTTTTAATCGTTTTCTCAATGTTCTTTTTAGCCTCCTTAAATTATAGTTGAAAACTTAACTTATTTTTATATATAAAACATTATTAATATCAAAAACCTAACTGATATATAATAGTTGTTTTTCATGTGTTGTTTTACCATCAAATTCTTCTAGTTAAACACGTTCAAGTACTTGTTATCCTTTCCTAGATGAAGTGCTCATTATCTATTTTGTATCCATTGCTAGAGGAAGTGCTCAACATCTATTTGTTAGCTATTGTAACACACCTCAAAATCGTAAGAATAAATTAAAAATTACATGCATTGATTTACTGTAATTTACTAGTAGATTACTCATGGTTTACTTCTATAAGTTGTTAATATCTTTATCATGTCTATTATGTCACATTCCATCAGGTGATGTTCTCAATTTACTTGCTTTTAATTTGATTGTTTTTACTATGGCCTTAAAATCGGTAAGGATGGGGAGACTATCTGTGGTCTTGATCCCGTAATTTATGTAATATGGTTGTTTATAGTGATTTGAAGGCCTTAGGCATTACCATAGCCTAATCTTAATGTATGTGTTGTGACCCTCTCCTTAAGTGTGATGGCTTGGGGTTGGTAAGACATATGGTACGAACCATATTTTAAGCCCTCATTCTAATATAATGCAAAGGTTAATGGTTTTAAGCAAGGATTTTTTTGGCATATTACATGGTTACGCAATGGCATGTCGTACACCATGGTTTACGATGTAAAGGGGCCCTGTAATAAAATAAAAAGGTTCGGTATGATACATTTACACCATGGTTCATACAATATATTATAAGGTTGCTCGATGGGTTTTGGAAATGTGTTTCGAACTTTGTTCTTATAACATGGTTGCAATGATTAAGCCCCATGATTGCTCTGGTCATGTATTAAAGTGGTACTGTCGTTAGCTTAAATGTTGTCCTAACTGCAATTTGACAGTGCAGTTAGGCTCTTGAGCTGGCCCAAGAAGTGATCTCAACCTTACACTTGTACGTTGGAATTGTAAGGGGTTTTACAAGGTTTAATATGCTTTTGGTTGTCAGAACTCTCTTTATTGCACTCATTGTTTTGGTCTGAAGGAGACAAGAGACAAATATCTGATCTATGGTAATGGCTATGGAAATTAGGGTTTTCTGGTTTAACCTTTTGTTAATGCCATGCTACTTTAACCCTTCCAAGATGTTCCCAGATCCTACGAATTTCTCGATGGTCTTCATTGTAGTGCTCATTCCCCAATGAATCCTTCCAATACTTGGACCAAGCAGTCTGTCTATTAACATGTAAGAATCTTTCTAGAACTTTCCTTCTACATTTTACTTGGTAAAAGTTCATTATTTATAGCACTAACCGAGGTTATAATTTGTATTTGTAGATAAAATAGGTATAAGGGTAACACTGGAGGACTCGAACCTTCAACCTCTCTGGAAAAATCCCAAGGTAAGAAGAATTAAGGGTTAACTAGTTTTCATCTTTTCATTTTTTCAATAAAGAAGTCATTTCTAACCGTAACTTGAAATGTTGCAGGTTGATGGAGCTAGAGAGGGAGGGGACAAGGTCACCTCCTCTAAGGCCTACATTTTTAAACACCAAGGTAATCTAAGCTTAAACTTCTTGGTGATTAAACTTTATATTAGGAAACCAATCTTCAATTCACTGACTGGTGTAAAAATTGGTTGCAGGTAACATTGGGTATGAGCATGGGGTCAAGAATGGAAAACAAACCACTTTGTTAAGATAATTTTTCCCTTTTGTTTAAAACTATTGTAAAATATAAACCCTTAGGGTTCACCTAGGAGAATCTTTGCAGCCATTTCCTCTGCAATGATCTTAAATGTATTATAAAAGTTCCTAATATTCTCAATAAGATTTAGGTGCCATCTTGGATGGACTTACTCCCATATACTTACATTTTTTAACGATAGATTAAAAAAAAAATGTGGAAACCATCCGGGATGGTCTTACAACCACTTCTATGTATGGGTCCTGAATTAAATAACAGACGACCGAACCCTAGGGTCATTACGATTTATATTATGAGTTTTTTCTTATTAATTGTGCTTGTTTATTGTTTTACTTAATACAATGGCTTCCATCTTTCAATGGTCTTATGGCCATGAACACATAGTTTAAATCATTATTGTAATGTTTCCTTCTTCTTTAAATACCATGGATTATGAAGTAGATGGTTTAGTCATTAAAACCCTGTTTGAGAGTTTAGTGTTCTAGTAGCATGGGTTGGCCATTGTATTAAGTGCTTATCCTTAGCGTAAAAGATGGTAGCCATTAGATGGACTTACGCACATTTCTTTATTTTACTTGTCGTTTGTTTAATTTATTACGACCCATAGGGTCTCCAATTGCATGTGGAATAATTATAGTCTTTTGTTAAGGCTTGGTTGCCATCAATGATGTGATTTAATGCCAGACCTTGGGAAGCAAAGATTTAATTTAGTGATTTAGTTCGGATATGGAAATGTAGTTGCAAAATCTAGTGTATATGCCTACAATTGTGTTTTGGATTCGTTTACTTGTATCCAAACTTTGTTTAATTCATGGATGTATAATCTAATTATGACTATTTGTTTGGATCTTCAATCCGGCTATGATTGTAACAAGGATTTCGAAAGGATTGTTTATGTGATTACATATCTTGATAATAGAGATAACTAATGGATTGTGAATTGATTTCTTATGACCTGTCTTGTGTAAATTGATTTAGATTATTTAACTCTCCTTCAATATTTTTTTACTATAGGTCTCTAATGTGGATATATTTAATTACTTATGGATCCTCAATCTAAATGGCACTAAATACATGTAGATACTTGAAATATGTGTCTATAGCTTTATTATGTTTATTATATAAGTGCTTATCCTTGTATTAGCTATGTTGTAATTTTATTTATAGAAGTTATGTTATGTATATTAATAATATTCTATATTAATACATTTGTAGATATGTGTATAACTAGTTTTTATATATAAACTTGTTGTTTTAAAGAATGGAATACAAATTATTCCTCCGTGTCTCGATCATGAGATTTTAGATTTATACTAATAACCATTACAAGATTTGGTGATTCTACTTACTATCAGTTTTGATTTACACACTAGGAAATAAATATAAAGAAAAAGAATGCAGAGGCATACTAACTAGATTTGTCACATAGGGAAAAAAATAGATATGAATCGATAACATATCCATTAAGTACAAATTTCTATTTTCAACATATAACTAGTGAAAAAAAAAAAATGAGGTATGGATGCCTAATCTAAGAACTTTTCTAATTACCATTTAACCTTTATAATCAAACATAACTGAATAAAACTGATAAATGAACTAGACTAATTGATGCATATTAAGTTTTTACATTAACTATTTTAGATCTAGAATAAAAAATTATACTGTAAATTTAAAACATAGAATAAGAACCTAGCACCACTGTTGGGAAAACAAAAGTGGAAAAGTTCCTCCTCCCATCCAACTCCCAGAGCATCTAAGTTACTTGCTCCACAACCCCTGAGCCTATTCAATGAACCATAAGAGAAAAATCCTTCAGTGCACCATCTCTTGCATTCTCATATTTAATCATCATCCAATGCTAGCCTCATGCTTCTCATGGACATACTATTATATGTTATTATGCCTAGGACTTGGTAATTTATGAGCCTCCTTCTCTTTAGCACTCAACTAGGAGTTGTGACCTGATTTTTGGGTATGATGCCTCTTGCATAGTGAGTTCTCAGTCAGTGGATTTAGCCACTTGTATTTTCCTCTTGTGAGTCAGCAAACACTCTTTAACATCTATTTCTACTTATGTCCCCCTTCAGTGTCTTTTATTAATAAGAATAATTAAGTACAACTGTTTTATTTTTTACTTTCTGTAAAAAATAATAATAATTATAATCAAAGTATTTTTCAAAAAAATTAATTATAAATTATTAATTTTATGTGCATTACATACACCTCCCCTTAGAGGATAACATCATCCTCGGTGTTACTAGATTTCTTATCTATTCTTCTATTTCATCAGCTTGGAATAAGACTAGATATGCCTCTCACATATCACTTTCCAGTTCCCAAGTAGCTTCTTCTCGACTAAGGTGCTTCCATTGTACCTTGACTTGTTCAATCATACAGTTCCTCAGTAAAAGTTCTCTCATGTCCAGAATGCACTCAAGTCTTACCTGGAACTCTCCTCTAGGTTCCACCTGGATCACATTTGAATCGATCACATGAGAAACATCATGAATATATCTTTTTAAAATAGAAACAAGAAATAAATTATGCACTTTAATATTTGGTTGTAGGGCTAACTAGTACGGAACCGACCCTAGGTTTGTCAAAATTTCAAATGGCCTGCAATACCTGGGTGCCAAATTTGAATAGTTTCCCAATATCAAGGAATTTTTCATGGGATTTACGTTTAAATACACATTTTCACCCACCTCGAAGTCTCTAGAATTTATTTATTTTATGTCAACATAACTTTTATTCCTGTCTTGGGAAGCCTTTAAGTTTTGTTGTACATGTTTCATGGTTAGCTCCATATCTTTTAAAAAATCAAGTTCTAACATTAACCTATCAACTGGACTGCTCTGCTCCATGAAATTTGAGTATTACACTTGCATCCATATAAAATATCAGAAGGACTCATACCTGCAAAAACTTGAAAATTATTATTGTAAGAAAATTCTACTAGGTGTAGGTAGTCTTCTCATTTAACTAGTTTGTCCATGACATACATCCTTAGCATGTCCTCTAGGAATTGGTTTACTCTTTCATTCTTCCAATCCATTTGCAATGATATGCAGTGCTGAAATTCAATTGTGCTCCTAAACCTTTAAACATAGCTTTCCAGAAGTTACCTGTAAATTTTGTGTCTCTATATGAGACTATTACTTTTGGTATGCCATGTAACTTAAATATCTCTTTCATAAAAATATCTAGAATGTTAACAGCTTTATAGGTAGATTTAACAGGAATAAAGTGAGCATCCTTACTTAACTAATAAACTATGGCCATGATTGAATCATGTTGTTTGAAATTATTTGGTAGGCCCATTTTAAAATACATACTAATTGTTTCCCACTTCCATTCTAGAATCGATAATGGATGCAACAGTCCTATTGGATTTTGATGTTCTGTCTTAACTTGTTAACAATTTATGCAGCAACCTAAGTATTTTTCCACTTCTCTCTTCATGTTTGGCCAAAAGAAATATTTTCTGATCATTGCGATCATCTTCTGGTATCCAGGATGTACTGAATACATTTTTTTATGTAGTTCATTCATAACTCTAAGTTTGATTTCTATTGTATCTGATATGTATATGCTGCTATTATGCAACAAAATTCCTTGTTTATTTAGTCTTAAATTTGTTTTTACTTGATTCTGTTCATTTTTAATAGTAGTTCTTTCAAAAAATGATATTCCTTATCATAATTTTCTGCACTTAGGATTTGATTTTCCAAATCAGATTCATAGCTACTACTTGAAAATAATAAAGTTGCATGATGACCCAAAGTGTCTACAACTTTATTTTCTTTTCCATTTATGTGTTTGATTCCAAAATCATATTCACTTAAGAAATACAACCATCTCTCATGTCTAGCATTTAAATTTTGTTGATCAAATAAATATTTTTGAATTATGTTATATGATGTAAGAAGAAATTTCCTTCCAATGAGGTAATGTTGTCGCATTTTTAAGGCATGTATTATGGCAGCAAGCTCCAAATCGTGCATAGCATAATTCTTTTCATCTTCCTTTAATTTTGTAGATTCATATGCCATGACATAATTTTCTGATATCAAAACCCCACTTAATCCTTATTTGCTCACATCGGTACATACAACAAAGTACTTCAACTGATCAACAATCTTTAGGATTGGGGCAATAGTTAGTAGATGTTTCAATTTATTAAAAATTTCCATACAATTTTCAGTCCACTCAAACTTGTCAACTTTCTTCTGCAATGAAGTTATGGGGTAGGAAATATTAGAAAATCCTTCAATGAACTTCTGGTAGCATCCAGTGATCCCCATAAATGATCTTATGTCGGTCACATTTTTAGTAACCGACCATTCAGTGATGGATTTGATTTTGTTGGGGTCCACAGAGATGCCATCTTTAGACACTATGTGTCCAAGATATTGAATCCTATGCTTAAAGAAATCACATTTACTGAACTTGGAATACATCTGTTGTTCTCTTAGTGCTTACATAATTATCTTTAAATGTTCTTTATGTTATTGTTCATTCTTTGAGTAGATTATTATGTCAACTATGAAGACAACTACAAACTTTTCCAAATAGTTACTTAATATGCTATTCATTAAGTACATGAATGAAATAGGTGTGTTTGTCAACCCAAAAGGCATTACAACAAACACGTAGTGACCATATCAGGTCCTAAATGTGGTTTTAAAGATGTCTTCATCTTTTATTCACACTTGATGGTATCTAGACCTCAAGTATATCTTTGAAAAGATAGTTTCTCCATGCAATTGATCGAATAGATCGTCTATCTGGGGTAGAAAGTATAGATTTTTAATTGTCATTTTATTTTTTTGTCAATAGTCTATGCACAACCTTAAGCTCTCGTCTTTCTTTTTCAGAAATAAAACCAGTGCTTCCCAAGGGGAAACACTAGGTCAAATATATTTTTGTATCAATCAACTCTACTAATTTAAATTTGAGCTCTATAATCTCTAATATGTTCATTCGGTGAGGATATTTGGACATTGGTACTGCTCCGGGTATTAGGTTGATTGTGAAGTTAATGTCTCTTTTGGGAGGAAGTCCAGGGACTTCCTATAGAAATATGTCCTAAAATTCCTGTAAGATTGGTATGTCTACTAGTTTAAGTTTATTTTTCATTATTGTTATCATTCATTACATAAACAGCAAACACTTTACATCCTTTTCTTATGGATATTTTCATTTGTAGAGAATAGATCTTTTTGATTGTAACTTTCCTAAGAATCCCTTTTACTTTTATAGTGTTTCCAGTATCGTCTGTACATGTAAAGGTTTTGTCAAAACAGTTTAACATTACTCTTTGTTTTTCTTGCCAATCCATTCCTATTAACATATCATAGGAACCTAAAGTCAAAATATTCAAATCAACATGCATAATGAAATCATTCATTAACAATTCACGATTTTTAACAAATATAGTAACTTTACATTTAGTACTAGTGGCTAATTGTACTAGCCATGATTTATCAAACTTTTTTAGTACTAAATTACATAATCCAACTATTCAGGGTGATATATAACTCAGAATTGCACCTGGATCAATCAAAATGGAAATAGGTTGATGGTTTATCATACCTTCAATCTCAAGCATGGAATTTTGATGGTTTGCTTGCTGGTTTTCCAAAGTAGCATATATTATAGGCATGCTCCTTGCCATGTCTCCAACTCTAATGGCTTCTTGAATAGAGTGAACATTAAAAAATTTATTTCTTAGTGGTCAGACTTAAAATTAATGTGGCTTCCCACATTCCCAATAGTTTAAAGGTTCTCTTTGTGCATTATTCTTGTTAAAAGCAGTAGGAGGTTCCCTTTCTTTTGCTACATAATTCTGTGGCTTAAAGTTCTTATAGTTATTACCTTGATACCCTTTATAATGATTCCCTGTCTTTTTCTGGAATTTATTTTGTTTCATTCTTAGGTTAAATTTATTTTTCCTTTTATTCTTCCAAGTTGGTACACTTTCTCCTTTATTTATTTTTTGGTTGTAACATAAGTTTTCCTTTCTCATCTCTTCCTCTACTATCTTCGGATTTTCATACTCAATCCATTCTTTAAACATGATAGGAAAAAAACTAAGAAAACATTGTATCTTAGGTTTTTCATCAATTATGTAAGGTACTTAATGAAGTAGGATACAAAATTTACTATAGAGCTCTTTCATAGTCATAACTGCAAGACTTAAGTCATAAAATTATTTGTCCTTCTCTTTGTAGTACTGTTTCGCCATGTATTTTCCTTTAAAATGGTTTTTAAAAGTTTTTTGATTTACATATATTTCATTTATTGCCTTGACATTATTTATATCCTTCCACCATTTGTCTTCTTTTTTCAGTTAGATTATAGATGGTCATTTTAGCCTTTAGTTCGTCAGAATAATTGTATATTAGACAAAACTTATTCATCCCTCACAACCATACTTTTACTTCTTATTTGTTTTCAATTTCACCATTAAAAATTGGTAGTTTAATCTTTTTAAACTTCCCACATATTTCCTCATAGGGTATGTACTTATTGTTCTTTTATTGTCATCACTATTTTCGCTTGAATCTTGTCTTTTTCTTGAGTGACGTTTGACTGATTCTTCACTAGAAGTTTCAGGTTTATGACTGGGAAATTCCAGTTTCTTTCCCTTACAATTGTAAGGTGTAGTTTTCTATACAAAATGCTCACATTATTTATTTTTCTCATTTTATTCGTTATGCATTTTAGCTAATAAAATATTATTTAATTCCTCGAGCTTATACGATTCGTTCATGATCCTCTTTAATTTTTGTTCTAGTTGTGATCTTAATTCATTAACAGTCTGTTCCAGTTCAGATTTATTATCTTGACTTTCGTTCTGGGTCACCCAAATTTCCCCATCCCTTAAAGTACCGTGTTCATTATTTAAATGATTTTCTAGGTGTACTTCTTCCTCTATAGACATCTCTGCATCTTCCATGTTTTTCCTGCAAGAATATAGTTGTCCTCCTCTTTGTATTTTGTAAGAGAAATAAATAAAGTAAATTAATTTTTATGGTTCAGGTCTAGTGTTGTAACGATGCTCTGATACCATTATGTAACACACCTCAAAATCGTAAAACAAAATTTGCATGCATTGATTTACTGTAATTTACTAGCATATTACTCATGTTTTACTTATGCAAGTTGTTAATAACTTTATCTTGTATATTATGTCAGGTTATGTTGGTTGACGCACTCACCAACCCCTTCGAAACATTCAGTAATACCCACATAGGTGATGTTCTCAATTTACTTGCTTTTAATTTGATTGTTTTTACTAGGGCCTTAAATGCCCCAAGGATGGGGAAACTATCCATGTTCTTAATGCCATCCATTATGTAATATGGTTGTTTAGAGTGATTTAAAGTCCTTAGGCCTTACCATAACCTAATATTATGGTATTTGTTGTGACCCTCAACTTAAACCCAATGGATTGGGGTTTGTAAGACATATGGTACTAACCATATTGTAATCCTTCATTTTAATACAATGCAAATGCTAATTGTTTTAGGCAAGGTTTTTTTGGCATATTATATGGTTATGTTATGGCATGTCTTACACCATGGTTTACGATGTAAGCATCCTTTGCATAAAATAAAAGGTTTGGTATGATACATTTACTCCATGGTTCATACGATATATTAAAGGTTGCTCGATGGGTTTTGGAAATATGTTTCAAAATTTGATATTATAATATGCCTACAATGATTAAGGCCCGTGATTTATATGGTCATGTATTGAAGTGGTACTGTGGTTGACTTATATGTTGTCCTGGATGTGATTTGATAGTGTAGTCGGGATCTTCAGTCCTCCGAAGAAGTGATATCATCCTTACACTTGTATGCTGGGAATGTAAGGGTTTTTACAAGCTTTAATATGTTTTTTGTTGTCAGAACCCTTGTTATTGTAGTGGTTGTTTTGGTATGAATGCAATGAGAGTCGAAGCTCTTCTATGTCATAATGGCTACAAAAATTATGGTTTTTTGTTTTAACATTTTGTTAATAGCATGGTACTTTAACCCTTCCAAGGTGTTCTAGGATCCCATGACTTTCTCGATGGCTCACATTGCAATGCTTACGCCTCAATGAATTATGCCAATACTTCAACCAAGCAGTATGTTTGTTAACACGAAAGAATATTTCTAGACTTGTCTTCATTTTACTTGGTAAAATTTTAGTATATATAGCACTAAATGAGGTTATGGTTTGTATTTGCATATAGATTAGGGATAAGGGTAACTCTAGTGCAGAAAACCACTGGCCATCTCTGCAAAACACCCAAGGTAAGAAGAATTAAGGGTTAACCAATTTCCTTCTTTTTGTTTTTTCAATAAAGAATTTGTTTCTAATGGTAACTTGAAATGTAGCATGTTGAGGGCACTAGAGAGGGAGGCAAAAGGGTCACCTCCTCCTAGGCCTGTGTTTATAAACACCAAGGTAATCTAATCTTAAACATTTTGTTGATTAAACTTTATATTATGAAAACAGTCTTCAATTCACTAACTAGTGTAAACATTAGATGCAGGTAATGTTGGCTATGACCATGGGGCTGAAAATGGAAAACACGCCAATTTGTTAAGATAAGTTTTCCATTGTGTTTAAAAGTGGTGTAAAATATTAACCCTTAGGGTTTACCTGGAAGAGTATCTGTAGCCATTTTCCTTGGGAATGATCTTGAATGTATTATAAAAGTTTTTAATATTCTCAATAATATTTGAGTGCCATCTTGGATTGACTTACCCCCATATCCTTACAATGTTTAACGATGGTTTTAAAAAAAGGAATGTGGAATTTATCTTGGATGGTATTACATCCACGTCTCTGTATTGAATGAAATAAGAGATGACCCAACCCTAAGGTCAGTGTGATTTCTATTATGAGTCTTTGCTTGTAAGTTATGCTTCTATACTATTTGACTTAATTCAATGGATGTCAACTTTCAATGGTATTATGACCATGGACACAATGTTTCAATAATTATTGTAATGTTTCTTTCTTATGTAAATAAACTGGAGTATGAAGTAGATGGCTTAGTCATAAAAATATTGTATGAGAGTTTAGCGTTCTAGGAGCACCGGTCGGCCACTGTATTAATTGTTTATCCTTAGCATAAAATATGGTAGCCATTAGATGGAATTACGACCATTTATTTATTTTACCAGGCGTTTGTTTAGTTTATTGTGACCCATAGGTTTTGTGATTGCATGTGGAATAACTACAGCCCTTTATTAAGGCTCGGCTTCCATCATTGATGGGATTTAATGTTGAACCTTGGGAAGCGAAGATTTACTTTAGTGATTTAATTCATATATGGAAACATAGTTGCAACAACTAGAGTATATGCCTACAATTGTGTTTTGGATTTGATTTACTTGTATCCACACTTTTTTTACTTCAAGGATATATAGTCTAATTATGACTGTTTGTTTGGATCTTCGATATGTTTATGAATGTTTACAAGGATCTGGAAAAGATTGTTTAAGTGATTACATATCTTGATCATAGAGATAACTAACGGATCTTGACTTGATTTCTTATTACATGTCATGTGTAAATTGATTTATATTATTTACCTTTCCTTCAAGCTTTGTTTAATGTACGTCTATGATCTGGATAGATTTAATTACTTATGGGTTCTCGATCTGAATGGAACTAAATACATGTAGATCCATAAAAGATATGTTCATAGTTTTATTATGTTTATTATCTAAGTGATTATCCCTATGTTGTAATTTTATTTATAGAAGTTCGGTTGTGTATATTAATAAGATTATATATTAATATGTTTCTAGATATGTGTAGAACTAGATTTTATATATAAACTTGTTGTTTTAAAGAATGGAATAGAAATGATTCCTCCCTATGTCAAGATCATGATATTTTATATTTATACTAACAACCATTAGAATATTTGGTGATTCTACTTACTATCAGTTTTGATTTACATACTAAGAAATAAATATAAAGAAAAAGGAGGCACATGTATACTAACTAGATCTATCACATAGGGAAAAAAAAACATATAAATAAATCACAAATCCATTAAGTATAGAATTCAATTTTCAGCATATAACTAGTAAAAAAAAAATCCTAACTCAGGTATGGATGCCTGATCTAAAAAATTCCCTAATTACCATTTAGCCTTTATAATCAAACATAATTGAATTAAAATGATAAATGAAATAGAATAATCGATGCATACTAGGGTTTTACATTAACCATTTAATATCTAGAATAAAACATTCTAGTGTACATTTAAAAAATAGAATAAGAACCTGGCACCATTGCTGAGAAAATGAAAGTGGAAAAATCCCAGAGCAGCCAATTTACTGGCTCTAGAACCCCTGATCCTATTCGTTGAAGGGCATGTGCAAGCTAATGAGGGTCTATTTTGACACGTTAGATGCAATAGAAAAATGAAAAAACAGGCATCCATCAACTTCATGGATATTTTGAGACACTTACAAAATTAATCTTGCGATGAGTAGAAAACAAGAAATGTAGGAAATTGAATGACGTTTCCAAATATATAATTTTTTTCTGTTGAAAATGTTCTTAACTATATTAAGTTAGATATTTTTTCATGGGCACTTTTTATTTTTTGGACAAATTATAAGGTATATGTTTTTGTGGGTGCAGCCTTTGAATCAGTAAATGATGGAATAAACTTACGAAAAATGGTAAACATAGAGAGAACATATAGTACCAGTGCATGAATATTTTTGTAGTAATAAAAATAATTTTTTTAATTTTTTTTTATTATCTAATAGATCAAACCTCAAAAATGATATGTCTATTTTGGGTGCAGCATTTTAATGTCTTAATGAAATTATTTGGAAATGGGTTTTTTATAGCAGGTATAGGTCGGTGTTGTTTAGTGCACCATACAATTTTTTTTAAATGGTTGAGAAATGAAAGAGATATGGATGAAACATTAACAATGTGTTTTTTTAGTTGAGGAGTGATGACAGAAGATAAATAAGAAAAAATAGAAAAAATTATGTATTTTTGTTAAAATTTATATATTTGGAATTGACAAAAAATACCATATCTGTTTCTAAAATTTCATAAAAAATGGAGTTGTGCAACATACTCTAACCAATGGCTAAACACGAGCATATTGAAAATTTGGATATAATGTTGAATTAGCCATGGTTTATCATACTCCAAGGCATAGGCATGTTGAATCTGAATCAAATTCCAAAGCACACACATAGCCATAAGAATTCCATGCAAACATGGGTGGAGGCTCGGCCTTATCATTTGGAGGGAATACATTTTTGAATTTAAACAAAATGAGAGTGTGTTTTATTGAAGCAAAATGGGAGCATGGTTTAGTGAAGTAAAACAGGAGCATGTTTTATTGAAGCATGATCTGCACGCATTTTTAAATACTACAATGAGTTCTTGTTTTCTTAATTATACCAACACTTTTAATATTTTATGCCCCCCCAATCCTGTTCGTTGAAGAGTGTGTTTTATTGAAGCAAAATGGGAGCATGGTTTAGTGAAGTGAAATCGGAGCGTGTTTTATTGAAGCAGGGTGTGCGCGCATTATTAAATACTACAATGAGTGCTTATTTTGTTAATTATACCAATACTTTTATTATTTTATGAACCCCCGATCTTGTTCATTGAAGGCTATGTGAAAGTTAATGAGGGTCTATTTTGACGCGTTAGATGCAATAGAAAAATGAAAAAACGGGCATCCATCAAGTTCACGGATATTTTGAGACACTTACAAAATTAATTTTGCGATGAGTAGAAAACAAGAAATGTAGGAAATTGAATGACGTTTCCAAATATATAATTTTTTTCTATTGAAAACGTTCTTAACTATATTAAGTTAGATATTTTTTCACGGGCACTTTTTATTTTTTGGACAAATTATAAGGTATATGTTTTTGTGGGTGCAGCCTTTGAATGAGTAAATGATGGAATAAACTTACAAAAAATGGTATACATATAGAGAACATATAGTACTAGTGCATGACTATTTTTGCAGTAGTAAAAATAATATTTTTAAATTTGTTTTATTATCTAATAGATTAAACCTCAAAAATGGTATGTCTATTTTGGGTGCAGCGTTTTAATGTCTTAATGAAATTATTTGGAAATCGGTTTTTTATAGTAGGTATAGGTCGGTGTTGTTTAGTGCACCATACAATTTTTTTTAAATGGTTGAGAAATGAAAGAGATATGGATGAAACACTAACAATGTGTTTTTTGAGTTGAGGAGTGATGACAGAAGATAAATAAGAAAAAAATAGAAAAAATAATGTATTCTTGTTAAAATTTATATATTTGGAATTTGCAAAAAAATACCATATCTGTTTCTAAAATTTCATAAAAAATGGAGTTGTACAACATACTCTAACCAACGACTAAACATGAGCATATTGAAAATTTGGATATAATTTTGAATTAGCCATGGTTTATTATACCTCAAGGCATAGGCATGTTGAATCTAAATCAAATTCCAAAGCACACACATAGGCATAAGAATTCCATGCAAGCATGGGTGAAGGCTCGGCCTTATCATTTGGAGGGAATACATTTTTGAATTTAAACAAAATGAGAGTGTGTTTTATTGAAGCAAAATGGGAGCACGGTTTAGTGAAGTAAAACTGGAGCATGTTTTATTGAAGCACTGTGTGCACACATTTTTAAATACTACAATGAGTTCTTGTTTTGTTAGTTATACCAACACTTTTATTATTTTATGCCCCCCCCCCCCTGATCCTGTTTGTTGAAGAGTCTGTTTTATTGAAGCAAAATGGGAGCATGGTTTAGTGAAGTAAAATGGGAGCGTGTTTTATTGAAGCAGGGTGTGCGCGCATTTTTAAATACTACAATGAGTGCTTGTTTTGTTAATTATACCAATACTTTCATTATTTTATGAACCCCCTATCTTGTTCGTTGAAGGCTATGTGCAAGTTAATGAGGATCTATTTTGATGCGTTAGATGCAATAGAAAAATGCAAAAATGGGCATCCATCAAGTTCATGGATATTTTGAGACACTTACAAAATTAATCTTGCGATGAGTAGAAAACAAGAAATGTAGGAAATTGAATGATGTTTCCAAATATATAATTTTTTTTCTATTGAAAATGTTCTTAACTATATTGAGTTAGATATTTTTTCATGAGCACTTTTTATTTTTTGGACAAATTATAAGGTATATGTTTTTGTGGGTGCAGCCTTTGAATGAGTAAATGATGGAATAAACTTACAAAAAATGGTATACATATAGAGAACATATAGTATTAGTGCATGACTATTTTTGCAGTAGTAAAAATAATATTTTTAATTTTATTTTTTTATCTAATAGATCAAACCTCAAAAATGGTATGTCTATTTTGGGTGCAGCGTTTTAATGTCTTAAAGAAATTATTTGGAAATGGGTTTTTTATAGCAGGTATAGGTCAGTGTTGTTTAGTGCACCATACATTTTTTTTTAAATGGTTGAGAAATGAAAGAGATATGGATGAAACAGTAACAATGTGTTTTTTGAGTTGAGGAGTGATGACAGAAGATAAATAAGAAAAAAATAGAAAAAATTATGTATTCTTGTTAAATTTTATATATTTGGAATTTGCAAAAAAATACCATATATATTTCTAAAATTTCATAAAAAATGGATTGGTACAACATACTCTAACCAACGGCTAAACACGAGCATATTGAAAATTTTGATATAATGTTGAATTAGCAATGGTTTATCATACTCCAAGGCATAGGAATTTTGAATCTAAATCAAATTCCAAAGCACACACATAGGCATAAGAATTCCATGCAAGCATGGGTAAAGGCTCGGCCTTATCATTTGGAGGGAATACATTTTTGAATTTAAGCAAAATGAAAGTTTGTTTTATTGAAGCAAAATAGGAGCACGGTTTAGTGAAGTAAAATGGGAGCGTGTTTTATAGAAGCACGGTGTGCACACATTTTTAAATACTACAATGAGTGCTTGTTTTGTTAATTATACCAATACTTTTATTATTTTATGCCCCCCTCCCACTCCCCTCTTTCCCCTAAATATTACTAACACCCCCTCCTCCTGTCCCTACCTTTAACCCCCTTCCTCTCTCTTCCTAACACCCCACTGACCCATCTATTCTCTGTCTCTCTCTCTCTCACACACACACACCTATGTCGCCCCTTATCACTAACACTTATATGTCCCCTCAACCCCACCCATAACCCTTTCTCTCTAC
>LPNX010517124.1:263442-294785 GCA_001517045.1 Pseudotsuga menziesii | reverse complement strand
CCCCCTCTCTCTCTCTCTCTCTCTCTCTCTCTCTCTCTCTCTCTCACACACACACACACACACACACACACACATACACACACACACACACACACACACACACATGCACACACACATCCCTATGTATCCCCTTACCACTAACACCCCCTAAATTATAACCTACAACACCTAGAAACCCCCACACACATCCACATGTCACATCCATAGGTCTCCCCTTACTACTAACACCTCCCTCCCTTATATCACTCCCCAACCAATCCAACTACCTCTAAGCACCACCCCCCTACTACACCCCGTCTACAACACCTAGACACCCCCACATTAATCTAACCCCCCTCCCCCCACTCCTAAAATCCTAACACACATTTTACTCTCACACACACACACACACATCCATAGGTCACCCCATCCCACTAACGACCCCCCCACCCTCCACTCTCTCTCTCTCTCGTGCGCACGTGCGCGCGCACATGCCTATGTATCCCCTTACCAATTAGGACCCCCCATTTTGCGCATTTTATTGAAGCAAAACGGGAGCACGTTTTATTGAAGCAAAATGGGAGTGCATTTTATTAAAGCAAAACATGAGCACGTTTTATTGAAGCAAAACAGGAGCACGTTTTTGCAAGGTAAAAGAGGAGCAAGTTTTTGCAAGGTAAAAAATGAGCGCATTTTTGTGTACTATCCTAATTGGCATGCATGTTGGAAGCCTTGGTACTAGGATTGGTAGGGTCGGGATTGCTTGGGATGATTTATATTTTATGGATCAAGAGTGATTGACTTCACTATCCCATTGCATCTAAAAGGTCCCTTCACTTTGTGAACTCACCCTAAACTACAAGAGAAAAATCATTCAGTGTGTCATATCTTGCATTCTTAGATGTAATCCCTGTCCAATGCTAGCCTCCTGTTGCTCATGGACATATTATTATATAGTATTTTTCCTAGGACTTGGTCATTTATGAGCCTCCTTTTCTTTGGCACTCAACTAGGATTTGTGACTTGATTTTTGGGGATGGTGCCTCCTACATATTGAGTTCTCACTCAGTGGCTTCAACCACTTCTTTTTTCCTCTCATGGGTCAACAAACACACTTTAACAACTATTTCTACTTATGTCCCCCTTCAATATATTTTATTAATAAGAATAATTAATTACAAATGTTTTATTTTTGAATTTTTACCAAAAATAATAATTAAAGTATTTTTCAGTGGAATTAATAAGAAATTATTAATTTCAAGAGCATTACAACTATGACTTATCCATGCATCATCTACAAGTTATCAATTCATGAGCTATCACTTTTATTTTATTTTTTTTATCTCTCACATTCTTCTAGTTAAATGAAATGGGTTAAACTATGAGTTATCCATGCCTAGCTACATGTTATCACTTGCCTTATTTTCATTATCTTCCACTAACTACTCGCTATCCATTCTCTATTTTCTATCAATTAACTTTCCATTTCTCAGTTACCATTCTTTTTTTCTTTCTATTTTTTTATAATTGTTTATTTCTAATTTTGAACAAGTTCCATAAAATTAATATGGAAAGTACACTTGTCTCACTCTAGTACAATCTAAAAAAGACATAGATGTTATTCCACCCCAAATTTTAAGATATAAAGGCCTATAACATAATAAATCATTATATATTACAATATATAATTTTAACCATATTTTAAAAATCTAATTACAAAGTGATAAAAGGACTTTTAAATACACATATTAACCCTACTCCATCTCTACATAAATACATATTTTTTAAATAAGAATGTAGTAGTAAAATGTTGTGAACAAACACCAACAAATGACAGTCATTGGCGATATCACTTGAAGAAATTACATGCATTAAAAAAATTTGTGCGTAGAGAAAATGTAATACCCTGATTTGATATTCAGATCATAATATTAACTTTCTGGAAATTAGCTTAATTTTTTAAAATAAAACTTGCAAACAACCAGTCGACTTTTGGAAGCTAAGAAGATAAGGGAAAATGAATGATACTTTTGATCACAGGGAAGCAGGTAGAGGGAAGAAATCAAGGAAATAATAGTACTGATAGAATTTTTTCCTAACACATTTAGATCAGGGACCATTGAGGTTTCGGAGTTTGCTCTATGGAAACCTACTTCCATGTTGACGGGTCACCTAACCGTGAAACTAGCAAGCACTTTTCTCATATCCACAACCAGAGTATTTGGAGAACTAATTTGGATTCATAATAAAGTTATAATACAAATATATATAGGTGTATTCAGGTTTTAAATAGATCTAGATAGTCAAAAGGCATATTAAGGGTGGAACTATGAAAATGAGTTACCAAGATTGTGCAACTAGTCAAGATTCAACGCTTTCCAAAGGCAATAAGAAAGGTAATTGGATTCAGTTTTAAACATGGGATGTCATAATTATGGTGTTAAATAATGTTTAGAATATAAATTAAAATAAATGTATTTGTTTAGATACATAAAATGACTCAAATTGCAAAACTAGTCATTTTGGCCATGAATTGTAGGTAGGGTGTAAAAAATTGATACAAACCTCAGTGAAAACAAATAAGAATGTTATAATACTTGAAAACAATATAAATAATTATATATAAGAGCCATGAGGGTCGAAATAATTATCATAATATTCACATAAGTCACCTCTCATATCACAACTCCAAAATTATGACTCTAGTGCTAGGAAACCCAAGAATTTCGATCTCTGAATCTCACAAAATACAAGAATGACTTGAAGCTGGTATGAATTTTATATTTAACAGTAAATTAGAGATTATTATACATATGAGATCATACATATTTTTAAATATCGATTACATAGCTCCAAAATTGCTAGAAGTCCATAGAACAGAGAGAAGGAGAAAAGAGGAAGGATGGAGGTTTTGATCTCTGAAATTTGTGATGATGATTCTGAACTTTCTCTTTGACCTGATCAGATTCAGTATTCTATTATTACATCATAAATATTCCATAATACCTCTAAAATCATCATGGAAAATATATATCTTCTTCAACACCAAAAACTAGCTCTAGAAATCCATAGGAAGCTTGGAGATTCGATCTTTGGAATGGATGATGATTTTTTCTGATATTCAAATTCGAATTAATCAGATACATAACCTATAATTAAAATAAATTATAATGGATGAATACCATTATTATCTCATAGAAATATGGGTAACATCTCCCATTCTTAACTAGGGGCACATATCCAAATTCTCAAATGCACAAATGCATTCATAAAATTTCTCAAACTAGCAAAAGATGTGAAAGGGAGTTGGAATACTTATTTTATAGAATTATTGTTGACCTTTTGAGCAAGTCACTTGGATTGGTCACCTATGAGAATAGGTCACCCATGAGTGGACATACTTTCCTTGTTTTTCTTTTCTTTGATTTTCTTTGGCTTTCCTTCTTTTTCCTCTTTTTCTGACTTTCCTTCTTTTCTAAACTTTCCTGTTTTTCATAGTTTCTTGATTTTCCTATTTTATCCTACCTTTTGGATTTATGTTTCTTTTCCTGAAATACTCCTCTTCTCATTTTTGGCATCATTTTTGGACTCTATTGGTTACTTGACTTCTACTCCAATAATTCCCCCATCCTTATCCACTAATTTAAATTGGTGGTCCAATTTATCCATTCATTCAACATAACAAATAAAGATATTAATTGCACCAATAATATTAAATGCTCCATAATTATTTATTCTAAGTGGGTAGAAACTATGGATAAATTTAAATGCACACTCCTAATTAATTAATTTCCTCATCTTGACCCCTCATTAATTATTTAATTTAATCTGTCACTAGGATCCATGGGGTTCGATCTGCTTCAGGGTGCTGTCAAAATGGGAACATGACATTCCTCCCTTCCCAATATTTCTTGTCGTCAACCAAATTATCGTAACAGGTCCATCATGCTTTTTCTCCACTAATCTGATCATAATCCTCTCTCAAAGAAAATATTCACTACATCTATAACTAAACATGCCTACTTTTAGCCAATTAAGCACCTGGAAAGTATGCCAAGCTCCCATAAGAATATCAGAAATCCAAATATACCACTACTAGGTAAACTATAAGTCCATCCAAGGAATTGTTTCCTATGTGGGAAACTGAAAAATAGGTGCCACATAGATGAACTGGTGCAAAAGAGGGTTGGCTTTGTCGATCATGCCAACATGAAAACAATTTCTCCAAGGATAAACTATGCCACGATCCCATTTCTTGTATGGAACCACCATGGATTGGAATACCATCCAACTAAATCTATTAAGCAAAATAGTGTGTCGATCCCAATGTTCATGCTACATCTCCCCAAACATTAGTAACAAGAAAAAATTAGCATCATATGAAATGTTGGGAAAGATGAAAACATCATACCACCATATTGGAAAATCATCATTTTTTATGCAAACCTGAATCTTTGAGGGCCCCTCAATCAAGATATGAAACTCTCTAGTGTAGGGATGAATCAAAGAAAGACTACAGATACCCAAATATTCCTCCAAAAATTGAGGCCACAATTCCACTAGTATTTCCATTCCAATTGAAAAGTTCTGATGTGACCAAGGCACATAAGGAACAAGTGTGTTATCCATGAAACTCAAGTGACAAGGGTGAGGATCCCATGTCCTAAAATGTTGCTCCAAAAGAGAGTAATTTGTATCAAAATCAGTCATGTTCATGTTTCCCTCAAATAACGAGGCATCATGGTCTCTATGGAACTCAACATGTGCTCCCCTCTTCATTCTTGGTGCACCAAAAATATATTATCTCAAAGTGTCATCCTTCATACTGCATTCATTTTTTACACCAGATTTTTGAACCTCATCACTAGGGGGCTCAACCATTCTAAACTTTTCACTGGAAGTGGTAGCCATACACTACAACAAATCTTGGAATCAGCGTCGCATTTAGCATCCCTTTATAGTGTAATTTTTTTTTACATTGAGTGGTCAAACTAGATGCTAAATGGGACACGTTATGGACAAAACTTAAAGCGTCTCAAAAAATGTCTTTTTTTGCTTCCTAAATAGCATCCTTTATGATGTCCAAAATAGCTTCTCTTTTTTTGCTTCCAGAATAGCATCCAACTTTGCTTCCTAAACAATGTCAATCTTTTCTTCTAGAATAGTGTCCAACTTTGCTTCCTAAAAAACATCGAGGTTTGCTTCCTAAATAATGTACTATTTTTCTTCCTAGCGAGTGTCTGCTTTTGCTTCTTAAATGAAACCCCCATTAGCACCATATTTGCATCCTTAATAGCACCATGTTAGCATCCAATATTGCATCCATACTTGCTACCACTTTAGCATTCCATTTTGCACCATGTTTTACTTCCAAATATGTGCCAATTTTTGCTTCCAAATTTGCACTAGTTTTTGCTGCCTTTTTTGCATTGTGTTTTGCTACCAAAATGATGCCAAATATTTCTTCTATTGTTACGCCATATTTTGTTTCCTATGTAACGCCATGTTTTGCATCCAAAGTAACGTCTTAATTTTCTACCATATCAGCGCAATGTTTCACTTCATCATTAGCACCAAGTGTTGCATCCTTTTTAATGCCTAGTTTCATGTCTCTCATGTTTTGATCACTAATTTAGACGTTTTTAGTACTTTTATATACGAGTTTTGGTCATTTTTTTTTGTCACCTATATCTTGTTTTTTTATTACTAATTTAGTTGTTTTAACCGATATTATAATATCATTAGGGCATGGAGGAATCGAACCACCAACCCCCTTCTTGTAAAGCAGGAGCTCTTCCATTGAGCTAGAACCCCTTAAGAATTTGGGAACCTTTATTACAGAGTCCTCTATAATGGTAAAAAGGATCAATTCACAACTTTGAGTATCTAATGGTCAAAAAATTATGATAGATTGTATTATCCTCAACATGGGATTGTTTACGTCCCTTGGTTCTTTGTATACCATTTTCCTATGATTGTAAAGTTTTTATCAATACAGTACCAACATCTACAGCTTCTGAGGCAGTAGCATCACCTTTTTCCTATGATATGGTGGTATCCTGGGCCTAATATGATCAAGTGTCATCAACTGGTTGAGCCCTCTATAACTAAGAAATAAAATTATCCTCAATTCTTAATTCTCCATCACAAGCGAGGGTTCATCAAATTTTATCCATATTTCGCCAGCTTCCTTCAGCTCACCTACGACCTCCATAAATTAACCATGACACAAAGAAAATAATTTTTGTAATATTGTACCATTACTTACAATATCAAGTGCAAGAATCTATGACTTAAGGAGGCTTCTACATGAAAGATTACTTGTAGACCAAAAGAATTGCATCAAGCAGAGATAGAAGGTTAAATGTTTTAGGAACACCCTTTGCAATATTTGATAACAAAAAGTATGACACAGGATCTATGATGACAGGTGTAGTCTCATTACCAATCTCCACTCCAAAAACAAGCATTAATTGTACATTCTAAAAGTGGCTACAAAATCCACCATCCATAACTTTCATGCCAAAGAAATGTGGAAAATGTAGGGATATTTCTCAGTAAAACAGTAAAAACCTAAAAGTGGGTGCTTCGCATTCTGAGAAGCTAAGAACAAACCATAAGAAAGCCTACTTCAAATCTAAATGTTATTGTGGTAAAACAAAGAATAATACTAACCGCTTTAGACTCTTTGTATTCATCCATAGCTTTGTGTGAAAAGTACTTGAATTTAATTTCTAGTCCCAGCTATGGAACTATGAAGTTGTTAGAAAGGCCAAGATTATCTATGTTTAAATCCTTTCAATGAACAAAATTTCAAAAATCTACTTAGTGAAGTCATGATATTCACAACCTGCTAGAATTTGTAGTGTTGCACTTACTAGTTTGTGTCAAACGAGTTGGTCATCTCCATAGTAGGAAGCTTATCATTTTTGTGTGCCATTGAGAAGTAAGTGTCGAATCCAATCTTGTGACCAGCCCACACATATCATGGAGGAACAAACCCAACCATTGTAGTTGTGTCAAGGACTTGATCATAGTAGGAGAACATGTTGCTTGGGATGTATGTTAGACGAGCATCAACCATTTGATTCCATGTTGTAGCTCTCAAATTCTTCGCTACATTCTGCAACTTAGCTGCACTGCTCTTATCATTCCAAAAGAATTCAAGTGCAAACTTGAGTTATCTCTTGGGAGCAATGCGGGGATAACCAACCACATGGGAATCCTTGATTTAAGGACATTGAATCCTCCTCAAACAACAAAAAAATGATGCTTGTAAAATATCAAACAAGATCATGGGTGCATTGAGCACTTTGACAAATATATAATACAAAATATTTTTAATTATATACACTGATAAGATTCCAACATCCTAGTCATAACCAAACAGGCCTATGAGACCATAAGATCAACCATATAAATGAAGGCTATTAATATGAGTTTTAACATAAGTTTATTTGAGTATTTGTCTACTGAAAAAAGGATTATGTAGTTGAATCATGTCCATTGACCATATTACATTATGCAAAAAGGTTCAAACTCACTAGTAATTCACAATATTATACCCAGTGCATATTTATAGGCCAATATTGAGCCATAAGGACATATACATATATTCTCTTATAGTTCCCCCTACTGCAAATTGATACTAACCTAAGATACAAAACTAACATGGGTCTACAAGACTGGGCTACATATGCCCAGAAAATAGTGCATACCTAAACAACTAAACTGCGATGATCAAAAATTAAGGATGGACTTAGGGATTATATAGCATTTGATTGGACTGCAAAGTTCCAATATTTTTGAAAGGAGCCTACTTCCACCATATCAGTGATAGAGAAATTAGCTTGAACAAGGTCTAAGACATCTTTACCAGATAACATCAAAAGCGTAGGCATACCCCTCATAGGGCGGGAAGTCAAACTCTGGGCATACTCTGACCAAAAAATAGACATTGGTTTTGGTTGGCTGACATCTCCATAAATAATCGATGAATTCACACAATGAGAACCATAAGATTGTACCTATCAATTTACTGTGAATGAAAATCCTTGAAGTTGTTCCCTTGAATATTCTACCATGTCATTTCTCTGGAAAAATACATAAGAACAATAAGTAGCTTCCATAATAACATAAAAATACATTTGATGGTTTCACCCAAATCAATGCAGGACCCACCTCAGGTTCATTGTGCACAAGAACATCAATGTCGAGATCTTCCCTCATTTTAACCACTTTTTCAATTTCCTACTAAATGGACTAAATGTAATATGCTTCTGAAATCCTTTTACAAATTAAAAACTTATACGATCTTAGACATGCATTTTGGCAGACAATGGGTAAACTGTTGGCGAAACATACTTGTTTGATCCAAGCCTTCAACAAAATATTTTACAAATTTTCATCTGTCCAATATAACATACTTGTTCAAATTGTATTCATGACAAACTCTATGAAGTTCTACTGTCTAAGGAAAGGACCCAATTGTGGCTGTTGGAAGAATTTGGAGGTTCAATTTTTGTTGTTGTTCATCTAAACGAGCAATGCCAGGTTTAGATCACTGGTGATCGATACCTTTTGGAGATTCAGCGTGTAATTTCAACATTCCACTTAAAATATTGTACATAATGTTGGAAATTATACATCTATAGAATGTTGAAGGTAATGCACTCATAAGATCTGGAAATACCCTTTTAGTTCATTAAAAAAGGGGCTTACTGTTTGTACTATGTAGACTTTCTATATTAAGAAAATATAAGATAGCCAGAGAAAAAGGAAACAATATAATTAACAAATTGAAGATAATAAACCAAACACTAGGAATAGAGCATTTGTCACCATACAACTTTTTGCACTTCCTTATTGTTCACTTTAGGAGAGGTCTTTTTTGAAGATATAACAACTGCATTAGTAGCAAAATATTCTTGCAAAAAATGACTATGTTTAGATAGACTTGGATTTTTGAAAAGAATGATCTAGACTACAAAAACATTAGTATTAAAACAATGCTGAGATAGAAAAAGGGCAAATTCTAAATGCAAGTAATGACCATCCCTTGAGTTCAAAACTTCAAAAACCTAGACTATAGTTACAACCTAGGCCATTCTCTTCATGATTATAGGAAATGCATTCCAGCTTGTAATTGCAATAACGTTGTCTTCACAAATAATTCTAACAGTAATCAATGTTATGAAAGTTCCAAAAATGTCAATAATTTTACTTGATCTGGTTGACTAATCAATGCTTTTGAGAGAGTTACTACTTCATCTACTTTTTGTGAAGCAAATGCAATCCAGTAGTTAATCACTTTATCAAGTTTTGTCTCATTTACTAAATCCACAACTATATGGAGAAGAGAACAAGAGGTGGAGACAACTATTTCCTTGCAATGCAAACAAATGGAATTCTCAGATTAAATAGGAAATCATATGCAATTTCTCAGTCCAAGAGCACCTCAAGCAAGAGGAACATAGTGTGCAAATTGCACACATACCTTTACCAACAGTTGTTTCAATATCCTTTAAAATGCTAAATGATTGTGCCGAATCATTATACCATATGTTTCTTCCATCAATTACTCTAGCAAAAAGGTATTTGTCTCCACGAAAACCAATAGTTTTGATAAGGATGAGTGTTTTAGTTCCTCGTATTAGATCCAACCCAATTGCAGATATAGCCTTCAATCGTATGATGGTTCTGAGTCAAAAGGTATATCTTACAGTATTAGAAAATTTAGATTCCCAAACCCACACTCTGATTTTTGGAATTAAAGTAGTTTCTAACTGTTTTTGAGAAAATGAATGATGGTTCAAATAGTGTATTTCACAGTATTAGAAAATTTAGATCCTTAAATCTAAAATATGTGATTTTTGGAGTTCAAATACTATCTACCTGTTTTCAATAGAAATGCAGTATCATTTTTATATTGTAAATAAAAAGAGAGGTATCATCTACATAAACAGATGCAAATGATGCCACCTTACCTATAGGTCTCAACGGGAATATCAGCAAAGTATGTTTCTACAAGCAATTTGTTCCCAACAAGTAATTCCTCTAAGAAAGAATAAGATTTAGAGAAGGCATCGAGGTGATGATCCTCAAGGTCCATCATGAGCGAGGGTTCATCTAATAGTATACATGTTTCCCTAGCTTCCTTCAACTCACCTAAGACCTCCCTAAATTAACCATGACACAAAGAAAATATTTTTTGTAAGATTGTACCATTACTAACAATATCAAGTGCAAGAATCCATGACTTAAGGAGGCTTCTACATGAAAACTTACTTGTAGACAGAAAGAATTGCCTCAAGCAGAGACAAAATGTCAAATGTTTTAGGAACACCCTTTGCAAGCTTTGATAACAATAAGTATGATACATGACCTATGATGAAAAGTATTGTCTCAATACCAATCTACACTCCAAAAACAAGAATTAATTGTACTTTCTGAAAGTGGCTACAATCTCACAAAATACACAATTGTATGGAGAAGAGAACATGAGGTGGAGACAACTATTTTGAGTGCAATGCAAACACATGGCATTATCAAATTAAATAAGAAATCATATGCAATTTCTCATTCCAATAGCACCTCAACCAAGAGGAAGATAGTGTGCATATTTCACACATACCTTTAGCAACAGGTTTTTCAAGATCCTTTAAAATGCTAAACTATTTTGCCAAATTATTAGACCATATGTTTTTTCCATCATATACTCCAGCAAAAAGGTATTTGTCTCTAGGAAAACCAATAGTTTTGACAAGGCTAAGTGTTTTAGTTCCTCGTATTAGATCCAAACCAATACAAGAGATAGCCTTCAACCCTTATGATGATCCTGAGTTAAATGGTATATCCCACAGTATTAGAAAAATTAGATTCCCAAACCCACACTCTGACTTTTGGAATTCAAATAGTATCTAACTTTTTTTGAGAAAATGAATGATGGTGAAAATAGTGTATTTCATAGTATTAGAAAATTTAGATCCCTAAATCTAAATTATGTGATTTTTGGACTTCAAGTACTATCTAACTATTTTCAAGAGAAATGCAGTATCATTTTTATATTGTAAATAAAAAGAGAGGTAGCATCTACATAAACAGATGCAAAGGATGCCACCTTACCTATAGGTCTCAATAGGAAAATCAGCAAAGTATGTTTCTACAAGCAATTTGGTCCCAACAAGTACTTCCTCTAAGAAAGAATAATCATTAGAGAATGCATTGAGGTGATGAGCCTCAACGTCCATCACAAGAGAGGGTTCATCAAAATGTATGCAAGTTTCCCCAGCTTCCTTGAACTCACCTAAGACCTCCTGAAATTAACCATGACACAAAGAAAATATTTTTTGTAAGATTGTGACATTACTTACATTATCAGTGCAGGAATATGTGACTTAAGGAGGCTTCTACATGAAAAATTACTTGTAGACTGGAAGAATTGCATCAGGAAGGGACATAAGGTCAAACGTTTTAGGAACACCCTTTATTGGCTTTGATAAAAACAGGTATGACACAGGACCTATGATGATAGGTCTAGTCTCAATACCAACCTGCACTGCAAAAACAAGCATTAATTGTAAATTCTAAAAGTGGCTATAATCTAACAAAATCCACCATCCATAACTTTCATGCCAATGAAATGTGGAAAATGTAAGGATATTTCTCAATCAAACAGTAAAAACTTAAAAGTGGGTGCTTCTCATTTTGAGAAGATAAGAACAACTCATAAGAAATCCTGCTTCAAATCTAAATGTTATTGTGGTAAAATGAAGAATAATACTAACCTCTTTAGCCTCTTTGTATTCATCCATATCTTTGCGTGAAGAGTACTTGAATTTAATTTTTGGTCCCAGATCTAGAACTACCTAGTGGATGGAAAGGACAAGTTCATCTATGTTTAAAGCCTCTCAACAAACAAAATTTCACAAATCTACTTAGTAAAGTCATCATATTCACAACCAAGATAGAATTTGTAGTGTTGCACTTACTAGTTTGTGTCAAACCAGTTGGACATCTCCATAGCAAGAAGCTTAGCATTTTCGCATGCCATTGAGAATTAAGTGTCGAATCCAATCTCACCACTAGTCCATCCATATCATGGAGGAACAACCCCAAGCATTGCAGTTGTGTCAAGGAATTGATCATAGTAGGAGAGCGTGTTGCTTGGGCTATATGTTAGACCAACATCAACCATCTGCTTCCATGTTGCAGCTCTCAAATTATTTGTTACATTCTGCAACTCAACTGCACATAAAACTGCTCTTCCGATAACAAAAGGATTCAAGTGTAAACTTGAGTTCTATCTTGGTAGAAATGGGGGGATAACCAACTACATGGGAAGCCATGATTTAAGGACTTTGAATCCTGCTCAAGGGACAAAAAAAAATTCTTGTAAACTCTCAAACAAGATCATGGGTGCATTGCACACTCTAGAAAATATCTAATACAAAATATTTTTAATTGTATACGCTTGTAATATTCCAGCATCACAGTTAGAACCAAACAGGCCTATGAGACAATAACATCAACTAGCTGAATCAAGGCTATTAATATGAAGTTTAACATAAGTTTATTCGAGTACTGACTACTGACCAAAGGATTATGTAGTTGAATCATGTCCATTGACCATATTACATTGTGCAAAATGGTTCAAACTCACTGGTAGTTCACATTATTGTACCCAGAGCATATTTACAAGCCAGTATTTATCCATAAGGTTAGATAGAGATATTCTCTTATAGTCCCCCCTATTGGAAATTCATAATAACCTAAGATACAAAACCAACATGGGTATGTAGGACTGGGTGACATATGTCAATAAAATAGTGCACACCTAAACAACTAAATTGTGATGATCAAAAATTAAGGATGAACTCAGGGATTATATAGCAATTGATTGGACTGCAAAGTTCCAATATTTATGGAAAGGATCCTACTCCACCATATCAGTGATAGGGAAATTATCTTGAAGCAGGTCTAAGACATATTTACCAAATAACATCAAAAGCATAGGCATACCCTTCATAGGCCAGGCAGTCAAACTTTGGGCATACTTTGACAAAACAATAGTCATTGGTTTTGGTTGGCTAACACCTCCATAAATAATCGACAGCTTCACAAAATGAGAACCATAAGACTGTACCCATCCATTTACTGTGAATGCAAATCCTTGAAGTTGTTCCCCAAAATATTCTACCATGTCATTTCTCTGCAGAAATAGATAAGATACATAATTAGCTTCCATCATAACATAAAATGACGTTTTAAGGTTTCACCCAAATCAATGCAACACCGACCTCAGGTTCACCATGCACAAGAACATCAATGTCGAGATCTTCCTATATTTTAACCACTTTTGCAATTGCCTACTGAATGGACTGAATGTAATCTGCTTCTGAAATCCTGTTACAAATTAAAAACTTATACCATCTTAGACATGCATTTTGACAGACAATGGGTAAAATATTGACAAAACATACTTGTTTGATCTAATCCTTATACAATATTATTTACAAATTGTCATCTGTCCAATATAACATACTTGTTCAATTTGTATTCATGGTGAAATCTGTGAAGTTCTACTGTTTGAGGAAAGGACCCAATTGTGGTTGTTGGAAGAGTTGGGACGTTCAATTTTTTTTGTTGTTGATCTAAATGAGCAATGACAGGTGTAGGTCACTGCTGATCGATACCTTTTAGAGCTTCAGCCTATAATTTCAACATACCACTTAAAATATTGTACAAAATGGTTGGTAATTAGCCATCTACATAATGTTGAAAGTAATGCACTCATAAGATTTGAAAATATCCTTTTAGTTCATTAAAAAGGGGCTTACTATTTGTATTATGTAGACTTGCTATATTAATAAGTATAAGATAGCGAGACAAAAAGGAAACAATACAATTAAGAAATTGAAGATAATAAACCAAACACTAGGAACAGATCATTTGTCAGCATACAACATTTTGCACTACCTTATTGTTCACTTTTGGAGAGGTATTTCTTAAAGATATAGCAGCAAAATATGCCTGGAAAAAAATGACTATGTTTAGATAGACTTAGATTTTTTAATAAAATTGTCTAGAATACAAAAACATCAGTATGAAGACAATGCTTAGATGGAAAAAGGTCAGATTCTAGATGCAAGTAACAACCAACCCTTGAGTTCAAAACTTCAAAAACCTAGACTGTAGTTACACCCTAGGCCATGGTATTCATGCCTATAGGAAATGTATTCCATCTTGTAATTGCAATAACGTTGTGTTCACAAATAATTCTAACAGTAATAAATGTTATGCAAGTTCCAAAAATTTCAAGAAATTTACCTGATCTGGTTGACCAATCAATGCTTTTGAGAGAGTTACTACTTCAACTAATTTTTGTGCAACAAATGCAAACCAAGAGTTAATCTCATTACCAAGTTTTGTCTCATTTACTAAATCCACAACTGTATAGAGAAGAGAACAGGAGGTGGAGACAACTATTTTGAGTGCAATGCAAACAGATGGAATTCTCAGATTAAATAGAAAATCATATGTAATTTATCATTCCAAGAGCACCTCAAGAAAGACGAAGACAGTGTGCATATTGCACACATACCTTTACCAACAGTTGTTTCAAGATTCTTTAAAATGCTAAACAATTGTGCCAAATCATTAGACCATATGTTTCGTCCATCAATTACTCTAGCAAAAAGGTAATTGTCTACAGGAAAACCAATAGTTTTGACCAGGCTAAGTATTTTAGTTCATTGTATTAGATCCAAACCAATAGAAGATATAGCCATCAACCGTATGATTATCCCAAGTTAAATGGTATGTCCCACAGTATTAGACAATTTAGATTCCCAAACCGACACTCTGACTTTTGGAATTCAAGTAGTATCTAAGTGTCTTTGAGAAAATGAATGATGGTGCAAATAGTGTATTTCATAGTATTAGAAAATTTATATCCTTAAATCTAAATTATGTGATTTTTGGAGTTCAAGTACTATCTACCTATTTTCAAGAGAAATGCAGTATCATTTTTATATTGTAAATAAAAAGAGAGGTATCATCTACATAAACAGTGTTGATGTATATGTAACTTCGGAATGTATTCTTCTATGTATATTATGTATTGTAACCCAATGTTTATTCCGGGATGTTTCTATTATGTATTTGAGTCATGTGATCATGCCCCGATGTTTCGATCGGGAGGATTAATAATGTAATCAAGTCATATCAAGTCATTAGGTAAGTCCCCACAGTTTTGGGGCACTTGATTTATTATACGCTAATTAAGGTGTAGGCTCGAGTAAGTATTTGTTAGTTGGGCCGACATGATTGAGTGCACTTCAAGTCAAAAGAAGAATATAAATAGAGAGTGAGAGACTCTCTATTTATCACTTGTGAAATACATCATTTGCTCTCTCAAGTGTGGCGCACTTTTGGAGAAGGAAATTTTGGGCCTAGACAGAAGACAGAAGACTACTGCTGTTTTGGGAGATCTCTTACTGTTTTGGTGTTGATTCTATCTTAGAGAAAGTTGCGGGGTTTTCTCCTTTATGGTTTCCCCGAGGAAAATCTCTTTGTGTCTCTTGTCTCTTGTGATGTGCTTATGTTTATTGCTGTGCTTGTTATTCTCTCAATGAAAAGATCCTAAGATCATAATGCTAGCTTAATGTGATGAAAAACTAACATAGTATCAGAGCTAACCTGAGAAGAAGACATTGTGTAGCTACAGGAACTAGGGATTCCTATTGTGTGGATCTTTCTCCACATATTTTCAGCAAAAGTATGCTAGGATGACTCTCCATTGAAGGGTGCATCTTTCTATCGATGTGGAATTCAATTTCAAGCATTTTCAGTTTCGATGTGGAAATTAGGGATTTCTACAGAAGAGGAATTTCTAAGTGAGACTAGAATAGGATTGTTCTCCTCATCAAAACCGAAGTTTAGAGACCTGGATCAAGAAATTTGGTTGGGTGAAACTCCAGGAAATTCATACCCTAGTTTGACCCTGAGCTAGGAGAAACCCAAATACTAAAACTGATAAGTTTTGGTATAGTCTCTATATTCCTAGATTGGAGAAGTATCAGAATCTGAAAATTTCATGGGCCTAATATAAAATCCTTATGAAGGCTGTGTCCAAAAATACAACTCAGATTCTCTATACTCCAGGAGATATGATCTCTCCAGGTTAGGGTTCTAGCCTCTTCCAGAATTCATCCCTGAACAGGACATCTAGGGAGATCTGAAATATCTTGAGCTACAGAGGTCCAAGTGGAATTAATGAAGATTTTATATAAAGGGCATAGACTTTAATTTCGATGGTATGAATATCAGACTCAGAAGATGAACCACTGACACGTGGCATTCCGTACAACTTTTCTCTTCTGAACAGTCCTGTAACAGGTCACCTTGGGAAAATGATCATAAATCCCAAATGGTGAAACCAATTCTGATTAAACCTATGGTGTTCGATCAGGGACATGCGAGGTTATATTAGTGATAAATTTTAGACACAAAGGATTAGTAATTGCAGAGATATCACAGAAACAGTAACAGGAATTTCTGCAGAAGAAATTGAAAAATTAGGGCTTCCTATTCCGGGAGCTTCCCTCCACTGTTTTCAGAAAAGGAGTACATTGGATAACTCCATTTGAAGAGATATATCTGTTCATCCAATAAGATTTGAAATATTCCATGTTTTTAAATTTAGGGTTTCTGTGACAAACCCTAGATCAGCGAACTCCGGGACAAGGACGGACACCTCAAATCGGTAAGATCTAATCCTTTGCTATTTCCATTTGAGGTTCTCATTTCAATATGATCTATCACAATAGCTTGATGATAAGCTTGGTGTAGTTGACAACTTCCAAGCATAGAAGTATTTGATCTCTCTAAAGAAACTGGATTGGACACCTACATGAGTATAGAGGTTCCAGTTTCAAAGGGAGACGAGGCCAAGAAGACATCATGCTCATGCTGCAGAGGATGATAAACCATCCAGAAAGAGATCCATATATGAAAGTGAATATTCTTCAAGAGAGGATGAATATGTTCTGATATCAGCTCTCACAGGTATCATTACTCATGGAAATGATGATTGGCTTATAGACAGTTGGGCTTCCAAACATATGACAGAATTCAAGGAATCCTTTGTAAGATTGTCAGACATGAATCACCACACAAAGTGAAACTAGGAGATGACTACCAATATCCAATAAAAGGTAGTGTGGAATGTTCATACAAGCTAGACTCTGGTAAGTCTCTAACAATCAAAGAAGTATTGTTTGTTCCAGGACTCCAGAGAACCTTCTCTCCATTTCAGCATTGATGCAAAAGGAATGCGGGTTGCATTCATAGATGGTCAAGTCATCATGTGACCAAAAGGAAAGACTATCGATGATGTGGTAGTGATTGGAGAACAATAAGGAGGCTTGTACAAATTGAATGGATATCCAAAACAAGCCTTGATCCATAACACAATAGAGCCAAGTGAGCTTTGCCATAGAAGGCTTGCACATGTGCATTACAGAGCACTACCTATTGCAAGCAAAGCTGTTGAAGGTCTTCCAAAATTTCAAGCTATTTGAAGGGAAGAACAAAATCAGAATATGACATAAAGAAACCAGTTGAAGAATGTGAAGATCCAAAATGTAGAGACCATGTAGTCATAAGAGTCTCTCAAATCAAAGAACAACTTGAAGCCGTAAAAGAAAAAGTGAAGAATGCAAAAGTGGTGATGGCCACCTTGAATGGCCTCCTAGGATCGTGGAATTCATTCATGTGAGGAATGTGTGCTAGAAGGAAGTGATTACTTTCAATAGACTCTAGAAAGAGAACTCACAAGAAGAAGAAGCTCAAGAGGAGAAGGTGGGAGCAAATGAATATCAATCTCTTTCCATCCAAAGAAGATCCCCCAAGCAATGAGGAATATGAAGAACTCAACTCTTGAAGAACTTCTTATCCACCTTAGTTTTTGGATAAGAAACGATGCTATTATGATTGAAGAAGACAATGAAGCTGAAGGCTCAAAACGGAGTATACCCTCGAAACAAATAAAGATAAGTATTCAATTGTTATTTCATGATATTGTTTTGTTATGCATTTGTTTATATTCAGTTGATGTATTATGCATGATAGTATGTTTGCATTAACGACAGTATACTACTAATATGCATGTGATGGGTAAGTAGCTCATGGTGCTATACAACTCTCCATTGCTACTTATCTAGAATGAAACCTCTTTGCTGACATATTGGATTAGTGTACAATCTCAATGTTGTCCTGGTAGAGATGGAAGGCATCTAGAAAGTTTCAGTGAGACATGGATGGATGTTGTATTGGCTAAAGTAGTTGCATGATCATATATTTATGCATACGTAGTTTCCAGTATGAATATTCTTTATGAAATGTTATAACCATACAATTGCATTTGACTTGTAGGAAAGATCGCATACATAATCACCTACAAGCAAACAAGAATGAAGACTTGTTCCAAAGAACAAGTGACATCATTTCAAAGACAAAGAATAATATGACGAGTCCAGTGACATCATTGATGCAGAAAATTCCAACCACCAAGAAGAAAGGGAAGATCAGTTCAAGAAGAATGATGTCTGGGTGTAGTATCGAGACCTGAAGAGAAGTTCATAGTTCCATCATGCAGTAGATGGAAACATCATGGGATACAAAGCAAGATTTGTAGCATGAGGCTTCTCATGAAGAGAAGGCATAGTCTACAAAGAAACATTTACAGCTACTAGAAGTGAAGTCACATGACATGCATAATCATGTGTGCAAATGAAAGAAGGATTTGTATGAGTTCAGAAGAAACCCATGGGATAACACACACATGATGAGCTTGATGAATATCTTAACCTTTGCTACAAGATTGATCGAGGATGAAAAGCTCACAGATGGGTGCAAGATGAACTTTTGAAGAAGTTCAAGATAGAGGATCTTAGTATCCAGTGATCCTAGATTGATACTACTTGTCACTCCAGTACAGAATGTTTTAGTGCATAGAGTACGGAAGACAGAGGGAGTTTGATCCTCCGCTTCAGAGGGAGTGATTGCAGAAGATCCTGAGGTTCGACATGGTACGATAGGATGGGCAGATTACTGATGATTCTAGGCTTTACTGAGAGTAAAGTGGATTCCAACCTTTGATCCAAGGTTGAAGGTGGAAGACCAGTGATGCTCATGTTATGTGTCGATGCACTACTATTCTAGGTATGGAGGTGTGGCAGAGTAAAAATGGAATCTTCCTTGGATAAGGGAAGTATGCAGTAGAGATCCTGAAGAGGTTTGGGATGATGGACTGCAAGGCTATTGCTACACCTATGGCATCAAACCTGAAGCTATTGAGTGATGCTTCATTAGAGACAGTTGATGCTACGATGTAATGTCAGATGATTGGGTCATTGATGTACTTGGCAAACACGAGACCAGATATTTGCTTTGTTGTGAACACCTTGAGCCAGTATCTGACAGATCCGAGAAGTGTTCACTTGATTTCTAAAAACCATATTCTGAGGTACCTGAAGGGTACAATTTGATTATGGGCTCAAGTATGGTGCGAATCAGAATATTAACCTGGAGGGTTATGTTGATTCAGATTGGGAAGGCAATGCCATTGACAGGAAGAGTACTTCAGGATGTTGCTTCAGTATGGGATCAGATGTGATCTCTTGGTTTAGCAGGAAGCAATCCTGTGTGGAACTAAGTACTGCTGAAGCAGAGTATGTCGCAGCTTGTTCAGCTAGTTGTGAGGTAGTATGGCTATGGAAGCTACTACCTGATATATTTGATCTCCCTTTGGATGCTACTTGTATACACTGTGACAACTAGAGTTGCGTGAAGTTGTCAGAGAATCCAGTGTTCCATGACAGGTCGAAGCATATCGAGATCAAGTACCACTATATCAGGGATATGGTGCAGAGAGGAGCAGTGAAGCTCCTATATGTTGCGACGAAGGAACAGATAGCTGATGTATTGACGAAGCCATTGGCTAGGTTGAATTTCAAGTACTTTAGCGAGAGACTTGGTGTTCTCCAGATCGAGGCTTCCTCCCAGAGAAAGTGATGAGACCCAGAGCCATTCTGACATGGTGAGAGGATTGGTTCCTTCCATGGTCAGATGTAAGGGCTGAGTCATTCCATTATGGTGAGAGGATTGGTTCCTTCCATGACTAATATGAGTGCTGAGATCCATAGCCATTCTGACGAGCAGGTCAGATGTAAGGGCTAAGCCATTCTGTCATGGTGAGAGGGTTGCTCCCTTCTATGTTAAATATGAGTGCTGGCCATTCTGTCGAGCAGGACAGATGTAAGAGCAATTGCCATTCTAGGAATGGAGGCACCTAGTCAGTTACCAGGAACACTCAGTGTAAGAACTGAGTAGCCATTCTGATGTGATAGAGGGATGTGTTCCCACTTTATCAGATGTAAGGGCTGAACCATTCTGTTCATGGCTAAAGGATTAAGTTCCTTCCATGTCAGATGTGAGTGTTGGCCATTCTCACAAGCAGGTCAGATGTAAGGGCAACTGCCATTCTCTAGGAGAATGGAGGCGCCTGGTCAGTTACCATGTAGCTCAGTTGAGGAGGACTGGTGGCCATTCTGATATGATTGTTGGGATGTGTTCCCCTCATGATCAGATATGAGTGCATGCCCTTCCATCATTGTGAGCAGGATGTGTTCCTGCCTGGATGTAAGTGCTGAGCCTTGTCACAGATGATAGTAGGTGTGTCCTATCATGCTGGTGACTGTAAGTGCAGTGCCTTTTCACAGATGGTAGTAGGTGTGTCCTACCATGTTGGTGATTGTAAGTGCAGATCCTTTTCATAGATGGTAGTAGGTGTGTCCTACCATGCTGGTGATTGTAAGTGCAGAGCCTTCTCACAGATGGTAGTAGGTGTGTCCTACCATGCTAGTGGTTATAAGTGCTGAGCCTTTCCACAGATGGTAGTAGGTGTGTCCTACCATGCTGGTGGATGTGAGCGCTGTGCCTTTCCATAGATGATAGTAGGTGTGTCCTATCATGATGGTGGTTGTAAGTTCTGATCCATTTCACAGATGATAGTAGGTGTGTCCTATCATGCTGGTGAATGTGACTACTGGGCCTTTCTGATGGGATTGTAGTTTACTACATGATCAGATGTGAGTGCTGGGTGTGCCTTTCTGACGAGAAGGTTAGATGTAAGTGTTGGGCGAATACCTACATTAGGGTAGGCCTACAACCAGCATGAAAAAGGGCTGGCTCTGTAGAACTTCCTATGACAAGAAAAATTATGAGATAGCACTAGTGTTGATCCAGATCGAGTGATGATCCAGATCGAGTGATGATCCAGATCTAGTAATGATGATCCAGTAGTGATGATCTAGATCGAGTGATGATCCAGATCCAGTCCAGTGATGTTGATCTAGATCGAGAGATGATCCAGATCCAGTGATGATGTTTTATGTTGATCCAGATCGAGAGATGATCCAGATCCAGTGATGATATTCTATGATGATCCAGATCGAGAGATGATCCAGATCTAGTGAAGATGACTTGAAGACAAATATGACTTGAAGACGAAGATGACTTTAATACGAGATGATCCAGCTGATACAGAGAAGAAGACCAGTGCTGAAAATTGTGTCGAAAGAATACCTTCCTAGTTAAGAGGGAGTGTTGATGTATATGTAACTTCGGAATGTATTCTTCTATGTATCTTATATATTGTAACCCGATATCTATTACGGGATGTTTCTATTATGTATTTGAGTCATGTGATCATGCCCCGATGTTCCAATCGGGAGGATTAATAATGTAATCAAGTAATATCAAGTCATTAGGTAAGTCCCCACAGTTTCAGGGCACTTGAGTTATTATACACTAATTAAGGTGTAGGCTCGAGTAAGTAATTGTTAGTTGGGCCGACATGATTGAGTGCACTTCAAGTCAATGGAAGAATATAAATAGATAGTGAGAGACTCTCTATTTATCACTTGTGAAATACATCACTTGCTCTCTCAAGTGTGGCGCACTTTTGGAGAAGGAAATTTTGGGCCTAGATAGAAGACAGAATACTACTGTTGTTTTGGGAGATCTCTTACTATTTTGGTGTTGATTCTATCTTAGAGGAAGTTGCGGGGTTTTCTCCTTTATGGTTTCCCTAAGGAAAATCTCTTTGTGTCTCTTGTCTCTTGTGATGTGCTTATGTTTATTGCTGTGCTTGTTATTCTCTCAGTGAAAAGATCCTAAGATCATAATGCTAGCTTAATGTGATGAAAAAATAACAAACAAATGCAAAGGATGTCACCTTACCTTCAGGTCTCAATAGGAATATTAGCAAAGTATGTTTCTACAAGAAATTTCATCCCAACAAGTACTTCCTCTAATAAAGAATAAGCTTTAGAGAATGTATCAAGGTGATGAGCCTCAAGGTCCATCTCAAGCGAGGATTCATCAAACTATATCCATGTTGCCCCATCTTCCTTCAAGTCACCAAAGACCTCCCTAAATTAACCATGACACAAAGAAAATAAATTTTGTAAAATTGTACCATTACTTACAATATCAAGTGCAGGAATCTGTGACTTAAGGAGGATTCTACGTGAAAACTTACTTGTAGACCGAAAGAATTGCATCAGGCAGAGACAGAAGGTCAAATGTTTTAGGAACATCCTTTGTAGGCTTTGATACCAACAAGTATGACACAGTACCTATGATGACTTTATATAGTCTCAATACCAATCTGCACTGCAAAAAAAAGCATTAATTGTAAATTCTAAAAGTGGCTACAATCTCACAAAATCCACCATCCATAACTTTCATGCCAATGAAATTGTGGAAAATGTAGGGATATTTCTTAGCCAAATAGTAAAAGCTTAAAAGTGGGTTTTTTTCATTCTGAGAAGATAAGAACAACCCATAAGAAATCTTTCTTCAAATCTAAATGTTATGTGGTAAAACAAAAAATAATACTAACCTCTTTAGCCTATTTGTATTCATCCACAACTTTGTGTGAAGACTACTTGAATTTAATTTCTAGTCCCAGCATTGGAACTATGTAGTGGCTGGAAAGGCCAATCTCATCTATGTTTAAAGCCTATCAATGAAAAACATTTCACAAATATACTTAGTAAAGTCATGATATTTAGAGCCTTCTAGAATTTGTAGTGTTGCACTTACTAGTTTGTGTCAAACTAGTTGGTCATCTCCATAGCAAGAATCTTAGCATTTCTGTGTGCCATTGAGAAGTAAGTGTCAAATCCAATCTCGCCACCAGTCCAATCATATCATGGAGGAACAGCCCCAACTATTGCAGTTGTGTCAAGTACTTGATAATATCAGGAGAACATGTTTCTTGGGATGTATGGTAGACCATCATCAACCATCTTCTTCCATGTTGTAGCTCTCAAATTCTTTGCTACATTCTGCAAGTCAGCTGCACTGCTCTTGCCATTCCAAAAGGATTCAATTGAAAACTTGATTTATCTCTTGGGAGAAATGCATGGATAACCAATGACATGGGAAGCCATGATTTAAGGACTTTGAATCCTGCTCAAGGGACAAAAAAAGGAAGCTTGTAAACTCTCAAACAAGATCATGGGTACATTGAGCACTCTAACAAATATATAATACAAAATATTTTTAATTGTATACGCTGATAAAATTCCAGCATCCCAGTATTTAATTGTATACGTTGTATTTGGTCTTTCCATGCCCCAAGACTTCCTATACATTTCTGCAACTCTCAGTATTTCCCCCTTCACTGCAACAACTCTTCCTTTGGGTTTTGGATGAATGGCATGTCCTTTCAAATGGAGCGATGTATGCAAAAAATAGTAAATAGGAATCCCTTGTCTGTCCCACCTAGATTATCCAACATCCTGTGACCTTCACAACCTAACCACGGGATCAATTTGAATGGGCCCTCTTCACAAGGGATAATCGTAGAGAAAATACACCCTCTCTTATTGCAATAGAGATGAAGAATCATCAAGATATGCTCCAATGTTATACCATAAGTGTGATCTCCTTACAAAACTTTTGAAACCCAACTCAATCTGCACCAAATAACAGAAACTAAGAAATGAAGTCTCCTCTCCACCAGAAATGAACTATCTTCAGCATGTGAAAGAAAACCAGGGTTTTTTTGGGAGACTTAATGTTTAGGAAGGATTAATTTCTTTGGAAAGGTATAAAAAACATTGAAAAATCACGCTATTTTTTCTTAATAAAATTTAAAATTTCTTGAGGTGTCTCTTCATTAAAAAACAATTATTGCTATATAAACTATAGAAATATGTTCTATATGGTACTTTGTCAGAATTTGTAACAAAAAGGAAAATTATTTTGCTAAAAAAATTACTTAGCCATCAAATCGATTTCACAACTTAGTCATTCAATTGATTTCTCAATGTTTTGAAGAAACAAAGATAATTGGAAAATATGAAAAATGTGTGGTAAGCATCTTTATTCATCATCAAAGATCCAATTTATTACATATTAAAGGTAAACTTGGAGAAGGGTGTAGCATACATGTAAACACAAAAATGGCTTCAATGAAATAGGTAGAATAAATAACCTTCATGGTGACCACTCAACCAATGTCATAAAATAACTACAACAAATTAAACATGCAAATGCAATATAGCCCTTCAATCCATGATTTTTCTTAAAACCTATAAACATTAGATGTGAAGGGAAATTCCTAGGAATTTCATTTAAATCCATTGGATTTCAATGATAACTATAATAATATAAACTAAATTTATCAAAAATTGAACAAGAACATCTTTTATGCTAAGAAAAACTAAATAAGAAATAAATCACCTGCATATTGAAAAAATAACTAATATTTTCCAAATACAATGGTATACTATGTAAACAAATACTTTGTAAATGAATGAATGAACCAAACTATATGTAAAAAAACTCAATGAACCAAACTATATGTTAACATATAGTTGGTGTATAATGAACCAAACTTTTAAAAATAAAATCCAACACCAACTTTAGAGTTAAAATCATTAGATTATAGAGTTAAAAGCATTATAAAACTCTCACACTAAAGTTTCACGGAATTGAACTTAAATTTATATCTTTATACTTAAACTTTACGCAAATTTGACCATTATTCCTTTAAGTTAATTATTTATTTCATGTCACTTGATGACCCAATAATTTTGATAGCTTAAGTCTATTACTTTGGCTCTCATGTCATGTCAAGACCCACCAAAATTTTGGTAGCTAAAGTCAATTAATTTGGCTTTGTTTTAAATGAAACTTATGGTGGTGATTCATACATATTTAAACACCAAATTTAATTTATTAGTTTAATTTTAATGGCCTAATATGTTTCCTATGCTCCACAGTTGGAAGAGAGACTTTGGGTAAAGCTAGCTGCTAAATTCATAATAGAGGGTAAAGCTAGGCTTGTTCTTGTGTAATGCATAGAGGTTAGGGAAAGATTATCAACACTCTAGATTGACGAGCCTTGATCTTGGTATGATACCTTGCTTGGAAGAATAATTTTTTTACTCTTTAGGTACCATAGAGTTCTTGGTTCTTGTGTTGAGCCAAGAGTAAAAGATATCGGGATTTAGGACTAAAAATAAGGTTGATAAAACTTTCTAAATATCATGTCTAGGAAGGATTTGGTACCTAAAATAAGTAGTGGGCATATCAATATAACTAATTAATTATTTAAACATATTATATCTGACCTATATAAAATTTACCATAACTTTGGCTCACTTTAATTAAACATAAAGTTGGTCACTTCGAGTGAGCCTTTCGGATTCCTCAAGGAATTGTGGTCCTGTCTAAAATCCCAAAAAATAGGCTAAGAAAAATGCTACCCAATCTCATATCGAAAATCCAAATAATTCCCTTTACTAGTATGAGAAGTAGATATTTCAAAATAATGTTGTTGCATATTAGTTGCTCAATGAGCAAGATTAACTTAGATAAAGGTATGGGACAACATAAATTTGACAATAGACATAGGCACTTTTTCCATGATCTAAAAGGTTATCTAAATTACATCAAATGAAAAGAAAGTATGTGAAGTTTCTTTGGGGTATCGATATCTTGTAAGATAAAAAAAAAGGTGTAAAAAATCCATGTGAACCATCCATGATTTTCTTCTTATACTATGTTCCATTCTGATAGGTTAATGCCTGTCCACATATAATGAAATGTACCAAATTTGGCAAGGTTAACATGTTGCATAAATGGTGTAATTGAAATTGTAACATTTTATTTCAAAGGAATACTTTAGCCATAGGAAACTCCTGCATCCCATGACCTGAGACTTGCCATAGTGCACAACAAATATATTCGATAAAGTTTATCAAAGTTTGTCACCTGGCTTCGCAGTAGGTATAATGCAAAATAACACTCAAATATGTCAGTTCAAGGGCGTTTCACATAATAAACAAAACTGCTTTAAACTTTAATAGAAATTTGACAAACCTCAAAAGAATTGCCAAAAATTGAAGCAATTATTTTGAATCTTTAATGAAAAATCCACCAATGCCATAAAACTTGAGCAGCTAATTGTTTTTTTCCTCCAGAGATGTGCGCTTATAAGGCCAAATATGTAAAAACAATTGGTCCACTTCTTTAAAGTAACACTACGAGAATTATTGAAATGGTTGTTGCTTTGTTCCATTTTAAACCAAGACCAAAATTTACTTAAGAGTACAAATAAAGTTAGCTTTTGTGCTAAGATTGATATCCACTTCTTGTGCCTTGGATGTTCTTGGTAAAAATTAGGGTATGGATGGCGGGTGTCCAAAACAACCTTGTAGGGTGACATTTTGGTAGCACCATGATAGGTGGTATTGTACTACCTTTATGCAAGGGGGGTGTAGGGGGGTGGGGGGGAAATACTAAACCCAGTGGCCATATCAGCCAATGTAAAACCCACAACCTCACAATGGCTAACAATATTTTTATGGTCAACACCTCACAATCTCTATTACTTGTTATTAACACCAATATCTCAAGTCCTACAGTATACATAAGTATTGTGACATGCATCATCATCAATTCCATATAGTACATCAACATCATCTTGATCATCATCCTCATTATCATCATCATTGTCAGCATCAAGTACATCATCAACAAAATCATTGTCATCATTGTTATTATGGTCACATATATGCCATAAGTGTTATTAATCACTCTTCAACATTAGGATTCATGTCATGTAATTTTTAAGGGCATTTATATGTCATTACAGTCATTTCGATCATAATGGGGTTGTTTAGATGTCGTTACAGCATTTAGGTGCCATTAAAATCATTTAGGATCCAAAAGTGATACCACATGCATAATAATCATTGACGTCCACATTGTCATCATCATCATACAATAAATCAACATCATATTCATCGTCGTAGTCATCATCAATACAATTGTGATAATAATGAGCAAGGATCCATACTACCTCACAAGAATGGATGATATACTCTTATACTTATCAAATCATATCCATGCACTCCATCATAATTATTGTAATGCATCATTTCCATGTTGTTAGGGGAAATGATATGCCATTAGGGTCTATCAAATGTTGTTGGGGACACTAAAATTCCATAAGAGCAATTTAGGTGACATTAAGGTAATTCATGACGACTTCACTTAGTGAACCTGTCACATAGCATGTGGGATCATGGGATATTAAAGAACACCCTTAATTCTCAGAGATATTAACCCAAATTCTTTTTGTTGAAACCCCCTCCCAATACTTAAAATCTCCTCCCCACCGATTTTTATACCTCAATCGTTATAAACCACCGTACCCATCCCCACTTTAAACCCCTCATCCCCCCAATACTTGCAATTTATTGGTTCAATTTGTCATAATTTTAAAACCCACAATATGAACTAACGTGATAGGATATTGGTTCCACTATGATAAATAAAGATCCAAAAGTACTATCACATGGAACATGATCATAGACATTGATATAGTTGACATTATGTCAGACATTTCTTGAACACAATTCTGAGCTCTAAACCTAGTGCAATTCCCAGCATAGTTCCTTTCGAAATTTATGGCATTATTCCAAGTGTTATACCTGGATCTATACCTAGCACTATGTTGGATGTTTTCTAGGCAAAATTCCTGGATCTATACTTGGCGCTATGTTGGATTTTTTCCCTGCTGAAATTCATGGCGCAATTCCTATCATTAACCCTAGATTAATATATGGTGCTATGTTATTCAAGACATTTTTTTTAGGCTATTCTTGCCGTTATATGGGATGCTTTTGTGGACACTAATTGGGACATTAATTGGGATTCTAATTGGGATGATAATTGTGATGTTAATTGGGATGTTAATTTGGATGCTAATAGCATCCAAAATAGCGCCAACTTTTAAAAAGAGAAAATAATTGGAATGCTAATTGGGATGCTAATTGGGATTCTAATTGCGATCCTAATTGGGATGACAATTGGGACACTAATTGGGATACTAATTGGGATGCTAATTGGGACGTTAATTGGGATGCTAATTAGCATCCAAAATAGCACCAATTTTTAAAATGGGACACTAATTGGGATGCTAATTGGGATGTTAATCGTGACACTAATTAGGACATTAATTGGGATGCTAATTAGCGTCCAAAATAGCGCCAAATTTTAAAAAGGGACGCTAATTGGGATGCTAATTGGGATGCTAATTGGGACGCTATTTGGGACTCTAATTGGGATGCTAATTGGGACGATAATTGGGACGCTAATTGCGATGCTAATTAGCATCCAAAATAGCGCCAACTCTTAAAAAGGGATGCAAAAAATGCCATAAAAAATGCCATCTTGTGGATAAGCATCCACTTTGTCCAAAAAATCATGAAAAATACACTAAAAGTGATAGTGGACGCTAAAAAGGAAGCTAAAAGAGACATTAATCACAGGGTTTTCTTGTAGTGATATCATATTTACACAATGAAAAATAAAAATAAGAATTTAATAACTCTCCATGTGTCATGTTCTCCTCATTATGTGGTGTAATTATGATGGCTTTTTCACCCACCCATTCCTTCGCTTCACACCTTAGCAATGTGGCCTTGTTTTATTCTTCCGTATGTGGTTCTTGAGGTGACTCTAACTCTGACTTGTAATCATATTTTGGATTGGATACAAAAGATGTATCTTAAACCATACATAAGCCCACATATTGAGCAGTGATCTGGAGATCACCCACCAAGAAGATTGAAGTGCATTCATCTTCAACTTCTCCTCCTATGCAACCACAATGTGGTTATTTTCACTTCACTTCATGGATATCTTCCTATTCCGCATTTATATTCTCCTCCATCCAACTTGAGAATTTTTCACATTTAGGGGTAATCATGTCACAATATTCAAAATCTCTATTTGAATAAAAACCAAACAAACTCTTAAATCTTGAATATGGAGATGGCTTTGAGGAATCTTCACCTTTGATTCCTTGCTCTTCTTCTTTCAGAGAGATGGAACAACTCGGTTCCTTCATGGATGGATTGCTCATCTTGAAAGAATAATCAAATACATTATTGGGCTCAAATACAAATATGGAATAAAAATAATCTTTGAAAGGAATGGATTTACAAATCACTTCCCCCAAGGAAAGATACTCAAGTTGTAGTGGTGGGGAAAGTTTTCAGCTGCATCTATCATCTTTTCTAAATCCTTCTTAGGATTATCCATGGGCAGTTCAACATTGCTTTATTCATACTCCATATGGTCATAAAATTAACCGTCCTTGTCTGTTGACAATCGAAACCCATCATTAAGATAGATCACCTCTTCTTCTTCAACAAACTAATCAAAGTCATCATCTCCAACTATCGACACAACCCTCATGGTTGCAACTTGAATTAGTGATCTACAAAATTAGTCATTAGAGAGCCTTATTTCCATAGGAGTGGATTAAAGTACTATGATACCACTGTAAAGTGATAAGAATATTAAATTTCTGAAAATTAGCTTAATGTTTTAAAATAAAACTTGCAAACAACCAATCGACTTTTGGAAGCTAAGCAGATAAGGGAAAATGATAGATAATTTTGGTCACAAGGAAGTGAGAAGAGGGAAGAAATGAAGGAAATAATAGGACTGATAGAGTGTCTTCCCTAAAACATTTATATCAGGGACCATTGAGGTTTCGGATTCCGCTTCGTGGAAACCTACTCCCATGTTGTTGGGTCACCTAACCGTGAAACTAGGAAGCACTTTTCTCATATCCATAACTAGAGTCTTTGGAAAACTGATTTGGATTGCTAATAAAGTTATAAGACATGTATATAAAGTTATATTCAAGATTTAAAATATTATGTACAGTCACAAGGCATATTAAGGTTGGAACAATGAAAACTAGTTACCAAGATTGTGTAACTAGTCAAAATTCAACGCTTTCCAAAGGAAATAAGAAAGGAACTGGGATTTGGTTTTAAAAATGGGATGTCATAATTATGGTGTTAAATTATGTTTATAATATAAATTAAAACAAATTGACTTGTTTAGGTACATAGAATTCCTCGAATTGGAAAACTAGTCATTTTAGCCATGAACTCTAGGTAGGGTGCAAAAGATTGATACAAAACTCAGTCAAAACATATCAGAATGTTATTAAAATTGATAATAATTTAAATAATTCTATGTAATATCCATAAGGGTCAGAATAATTCTTATAATATTCATAGAACTCACCTCTCATAGAAAAACTGCAAAATTATGACTATGGTGCTAGGAAACCCAAAAATTTCGATCTCTGAATTTGACAAAATTTATGAGTGACCTGTATATGGTATGAATATGATATTTAATAGTAAATTAGACATAATTATACATATTTGGTGATACATATGTTTAAATATCCATTACATAGATCCAAAATGGCTAGAAGTCCATAGAATAGAGAGAAGGAGAAAAGAGGAAGGAGGGAGGTTTTGATCTCGAAACTTGGTGATGATGGTTTTGAACTTTCTCTTCGACCTGGGTCAGTGCAAGAAGATGATGGACCTTTTTGGCGCGTTAGATGCAATAGAAACCTGAAAAATCAGGCATCCCTCAACTTACTTGGATTTTTTGAGATACTTATGCAAAATATCTTGCATTGAGTAAAAAACATGAAATGTAGGAAATTGAATCACCTTTCCGAATATATAACTTTTATGTATCAAAAATTTGCATAGCTATGTCAAATTTCATTTTTCCTAACAGGCACTTTTTATTTTTCAGGGAAATTATAAGGTATATGTTTTTGTGGGTGCAGCCTCTGAGGGCCTAAATGATCGAATCAAGCTACAAAAATTGACATCCATGTAGAGAACCCATAGCACTAGTGAGGCACTATTTTTCGAAAATTAAATTAGTAT
>LPNX010517124.1:163223-255782 GCA_001517045.1 Pseudotsuga menziesii | reverse complement strand
GGGATTGCTTGGGATGATTTCTATTTTATGGATCAAGCGTGATTGACTTCATTCTACCATTGCATCTAAAAGGTCCATCAACTTCTTGCACACACCCACCTGATAAGATTGAGTATTATTTTATTGCATCATAAATATGCTTTAATACCTCTCAAAGAATCATGGAAAAATATATGTTCTTCTACACCAAAAACTAGCTCTAGAAGTCCATAGGAAGCTTGGAGATTCAATCTATGGAATGGATGATGATTTCTCTGATATTCAAATTCGACTTGATCAGCTACAGAACCTGCAAAACCACTTATACTATGAAACGAGAACTTTATACTATGAACGAGAACTCTAGCCATAAAAACGATGATTTTTGCATAAAAACACCAAAAACACCCTCTAAATAGAGAAGTGTTGATACCAGTATACACGTTTTTTTTTCGAGGTAAAAAATAGAGCCATGGCCTAAACATATCATATTGTTGTTTACAAAAACTTTAAAATCAACCCCTAAATTGAAATTTTTTTTCCCGTCAAGAGATAAATTACAACTTTTTTAAAACTTGCATATTAGACAAAAACAATATTCCATCAATAATTTCGCCACTCTAACCATATAAAATCAAAGAAATTATGAAGTGATTCATAATGAAATCATATATTAGACCATACAAGAACAAATTATTGATACAAATATTTAAAAACTCCTTTAGAGTTTCAATTACAAACATCATACTAATAAAAAACATCTAAAATTATTCAAATTCATCCATGGATTCTGACATTCCATCTGAATCTATATTTTTTGCAAAGGAAGGACTCGATATAATAATAAAAATTAAAAAAAATAACCTAACCCCCTAAACCCCACACAACATTACATTAAGTTCATAATTAAGCTCAATCCATTTGCAACAAAATCACTTCTAATTCACAATATCAAAACTTAGAGTATGTCTTATTTATAGTTTTACTATGTATGCATGTTTATGGATTTTTTCAACTCATATAAGTTACACAAACTAAAATATGATTACAATAATAAATATTGTTAAACTTTAATACACTCCACACATTCCTTTGATTCCTCCTAATCATGATCTTTTGCAACTGTATCCCATTCTTCTTAAGAAGTCAGGTGAGACATATAGTCACATTAAAAAAATTGTATTTGGTACAATTATAATCGTATTTCTCTACTTCATTTTTTATTCCAAAAAAACATCCCGTAAGTGTTAGGACATGCAAGTTCTTGTTTCTTTTCTATAAAGTTATATAGTTTTAGAAGGTCCCTAACCATTATACTACATGCTTCATTTGACTTCTATATTTGAAGAATTATTATAGTAAATGGTATGCAAGTAAAACTATTAATTGAAAATGTCTTTGGGGTTTGAAAATGAGCTATTTTCCCATATAAAATTTACAGTTTTGTTGATGCGAAATGAATCAGAAAAGATCACAAGGAATCCATTGCAAGAATTGAATCCAACGAAGGCTACTGATGATCATGAGGTAAAAACATGGTTAGCTTTAGGGATCAAGTCCAAAAAGAAGTGCGTGGAAAGAAAAAGAAAGGTCATATCTCTTTAGCACAATATATTTACCTATCAAATGTTATATTTAGTTTGTTGGTGTCTCAAATTGTACCATAAAAAAAATACTTATTGTTTTATTTGTTATAGGAAAAATGGATGCTCAAGAAAATTTAGCATATGACACTAGAAATAGGGTTGCAAGTATGCATACATTCCAAGGTTGATAGGAGGAATCTTACTAAAGTCCAAAGTGATTTACATGATTCCATTTTGAAGGAAGTTTTTATTTTAATAGTATCATATCTTTGTGACTCGACTCTAAATCCATTTGATAGTCTACCGTAAAAGTAATTGATCTATGTTGAATGAAGAGATTGTGTTTTTTACCCATTCTATGAGACTCATGTTGTTAATACTTATTCAGAAAATGTATAATTGCTAATTAGATTAATGAATTAATTCTCTGCATTTCATGCATATCATATATTATATATGTTTTCTATATCCATGTAATTTGGATTTGGAGTTTAGTCATTAGTAGATCCATATCAACATATATCCATTTTAAATTCGATCTCTTAGGGATCTTGAGGTGTAAAAAATTAAGATAAACAAAATTTACACTTCAAAAAAATTAATATATATGAATGCTTTATAAATCCTCCACATATATCCATGTAAGAACTTTGTATAAATTTTTTTGTTATCACTTACATGACAACACCTCGTGTAATTGATCCTCTAAGTTAATGGTTATTTCTTATTGTACCTTGATTTTTGTTTAATATAATATATTGAATATAGAGTATTAATCAATAATTCACATTTGGCTCCTCAATGTTGGACCTCAATTCCCCTCACAAGTTACCTTCGTTTTCATATTTTTTTCAATAATATGTTGAAACTATGATTTTATTTAAATAAACACGCCTATATTAGTTTTCCTTTAAAGCAATTTAGAAAGCATGAACATAATTTAAGCCTTGTCTAAATAAACATTTCTATGTATGATTGTAATAACTTAATGATAATTTGAAAAATTCAAATGACATAGTTAAGTTCATAGAGAATTTTAAACCTTGGTATTCCACCTTTCATGTGACACACTCAAATGAGTTCAAAGCAATAACACCTTTCACCCTAAGATGAATTTCAAGTTCTCTAAAACATAAAAGAATCTTTGTGGTTCAACTTAGCTATTATTTGCAAAAGTTTAGAAGTGGGTTTCTGTGCACATAATATATATGCAAGATGTAATTTTATCATGAAAAATTCAGAATTATTTGGAATATAAATATTATTTGTTGTAGCCAAGCACATATTATATTATTTCGGGTAATTTTCCTCCATTTGGAGCCCACATGTGGGATCTCCTAGACACACTTTGCCTTGGGCACGATTTTCTTGAGATTATGGGACGTGTGGAACATTCCTAGAGGCTCATTGGATCTCACTTGACTACATTTTTTACTGGATCTTGTGTGTTCTTGGCTTTTCACACATGGATCGAGCTAGATTTTTTTTTTTTTTATGTCTCATGGTAGTTAGAGTTGGTTGGCAGGACATCCAAACCGTGAAGGGAGGAGGGCCCAATAGCGATGCCTATAAGGTAAGACCTCCTTCATAAGCTTAAGGTAAAGACTAAAAGAATTCAATGGGTAACCCGACAACGAGTGTACTATTTCACCATGTGTGGACCAATAGGCATGCCTAAAATAAAACTCAGTGATTCAGTCGTAATGTGTGGATGAACTGATCGTAATAGGGGGCCTAGTTTCCAAACCATCATTTCAATCTCTTCACCGAAAAAGGAAATTAATTCTGTTGGGCCAGTTACACATCGTGCTCCACCATCCTATGAGCTATATTTATAATAAGGAAAGTCATGAGCTACAGCACCCACTCGGAACTCACTCTATCTCGAAGAAAGGTTGTCACTATAGTCGTTGCTAAACATCTTTTTGACATGTCACATGTTAAAGTCACCAAATTTACGATTGGATTGTAAGGGAGCGGAGCTCCACTCCTTTGGGTGTCAGAAGGCCGCCCGGGCGGCCTTCTGACACCCAAAGGAGTGGAGCTCCGCTCCCTCCTCCCTTCTAATATGCTGTTGAAAAAATCCCTGCGTTGTCTATGCTGCTGAAAAAATACCTGCGCTGTCTAAAAGCCCCACCTGTTGAAAGAATCGGGCGGCCTTCTGACACCCAAAGGAGTGGAGCTCCGCTCCCTCCTCCCTTCTAATATGCTGTTGAAAAAATCCCTGCGTTGTCTATGCTGCTGAAAAAATACCTGCGCTGTCTAAAAGCCCCACCTGTTGAAAGAATCCATGCGCTGTCTAAAGGCCCTATGCTGTATAATAATATGGTCAGGTAGGGCCTTTAGACAGGGCGGGGATTCTTGTCAGGTCGGGCCTTTAGACAGCGCAGGGATTCTTTCAACAACATATCAGAAGGCAGCTCCCTTCCCTTACAATCCAATTCTAAATTTGGTGAGTTTAACATGTGACAAGTCAAAAAGATGTTTAGAAATGACTATAGTGACAGCCTTTCTTCGGGATAGAGTGAGTGCCCGGTGGGTTGTGTAGCTCACGACTTGCATTATTGTATGTGCCTTCCTTCCCGCCATATTTGGTGTGGGGAGGGGAGGTAGCTCAGGACGAGATGAAACTATGAAACGAACGAAATAGAGGTCTCGTGGAATAAAGTGATGCACCACCTCCACCTCGCCTGAGCCTTAGAAACAAAAAAAATTGATCATTTTTGTTTTAATTGTTTTTCGCTCTAAAATAAGCAATTTGCTAATTATACGTAATAACTCCAATAGATGATAAAAATGAAGCGAGAGCCGATTTGAAGTCTTATATACAAAAAATGGATAAACAGGGTCATTACAAATTTGAAAAATGAAGAACCTATCTCATTTGATGGAGTTACAAATATTTTAAAAGAACAGAGTTTTGGATTATTGAAAAATGTGAGTATTGAAGCAAAAATTGTCATCGCAGCTGAATTGAATGTTAGTTGATGAAACATGGGATTCGGAATTATGAGTATCTCTTTGATATTGAAAGCGCGTGCATTGATCGAAATTTTTAGGGTAGGCTTGATCGTTTAGTAAACAAGCTTCTATTTTCTTGATATGGTTGAAAATATGGAAGATATGGTTTATCATCTCTGTAGCTATGGGTTTCAAAACATGATATCACGTGGATGACTACAATTTGAATTGTGGAAGGTATCTACGGGTTCCCATTTCTTTGTGAAGCTCTCTATTGCTCCCACTTTATATTATGCACCGTTGTATTTAGTAGTATCACTAGAATATTATATTATGCATTGTTGTATTTAGTAGTCTCACTAGAATATTTGTGGTTATACATTAATAAAATAGTCTTATCGTATCTTTACTTATTTGGGTATAACAATTTTGTTTACCTCAAAAATCCCCCAGCTAAATGATTCATATCTTTTCGCAATTTTGAGTGGTTTTGATAAAATGGAAATATAGTACAATGAAACTACTTTCAATGCATTCTTGGAATAAAGTCAAGTAACGTGGAACATGTAGATATCACGGGTTTATACCTTTTACTTAAGTTATTTTTTTTTCTAATAAATCCAATAGTGGCCCAGTAGCATATTTTTACACGATTCTATTTGATAGGTTTTGAGAAATTTCGTCCAGATGAAATATAGTAAAAGGAAACCATCTCATGAGGTTGGGATCTGACATTATATTTTTTAAATTACATTACCTTTTATTCTTTTTGGTTTGTTCTTTCTTAACTATATGATGTGAGGTGATGTAGCTCTTCACTCCAACAATTTGTATCGAAATTGAATTGCTTGAATTTTATGATAGGACGTAGAGATCATTATCAAAGCTAAAAGATCCAAATTTTTAGTAATTGATGAATGATCTTATGTGGACTCGTAGGAGAATGGTTTGATGACTCTAAAGAGGAATGGGATGATTTGTTTTATTTAGTATGTATAATGGTGGACAAATTCTACAATGAGCTCATATTGGAAATGTTATTTTTGTCACTTAACTATCATACGAATGGAATAGGTGTCAATTTCCAAGTATGTTTAGTCGAGGAAATATGGTTAAGTTGAAAGGTATGCATCTCGGTAAAGTGTTCACAAAGTATTTTTTTCATTGTGCTTTTTATGCGTGTGCTTAAAATGTTCCAGATATATGTATATAGAAATAAATGAAAATATATTAATGTAGATATAGGATTGGTAACATATAGGATTAGTAAAATATCAAAACATTAATGTTTTTAATTATGTATTCAAGAATCAATATATTTGAAAATATTTTTCATTGAAGCAATCCATCGTAAAGTCCGACTTGGAGACTTTATTTTAGAAATAAAATTTCTATATATAAGGTTTTTAATATGTTATTTATAAATAAGTGGTATAGTTTTTCTTGAATTTATGTGAATCGTCACTTTTTGGAAAGTAGTATAAAATAATATCATTTTTATACATAATATCTCTCAAAATCCATTGAAAATGGTTTTCAATGTTTTTATTTTCTAGATTTTTTTACAAATTTGTCAATAAAAATGTCTTATTTTGTCCATAAAAATATCTTATTTTAAAGAAAAAATTGCAAATTGTATATGTTTTTCATTATAACTTGCTTCTAAATGCATGTTATTTTGTTAAATTTCTAAAAAGCACACTTGAAAATATAAATTAAAAATACTCTAGGACAAAGATGATTCAAAGGCACCAAAAAATCCCTCAAAATGAAAATGTGTGATACTGGTATCAACCCTTTTTGAAATGGAGGTAATAATAGCTACTATAATTAGGAGAGAGAAAAATGAGAACCGTGTCGAGTTCTAGTTTCATAGTATAATTGGTTGCAAATAAAATAAATGAAAATGGATGAATACCATTATCCTCTCACATGAAATATGGGGCACATCTCCCATGCTTTACTAGGGGCACATCTCCCAATTCGCAAATGCACAAATGCATTCATAAAATTTCTCACAGCAGCAAAATATGTGAAAGGGAGTTCGAATACGTCTTTTGTAGAATTAATGTTGACTTGTTGAGCAAGTTACTTGACTTGGTGACCTGTGAAAATAGGTCACCCATGAGTGGACATACTTTCCTTGTTTTTCTTTGCTTTTATTTTCCTTCTTTTTCCTCTTTTTCTGACTTTCCTTGTTTTTTGAACTTTCCTCCTTTTCCTGTTTTATCCTACTTTCTAGATTTATGTTTATTTTCCTTAAATATTCCTCTTTTCTCATTTTTGGCATCAGTTTTGGACTTTAGTGCTTACTTGACTTCTACTCCAATTAATTCCTCCGATCTTATACATTGATTTGAATTGGTGGGCCAATTTCTCCATTTATTCAGTATAACAAATAAAAATATTAATTTCACCAATAATATTAAATGCTCCATAATTATTTATTCCAAGTGGGTAGAAGCTATGGATAAATTTAAATGCACCCTCCTAATTAATTAATTGCCTCATCTTAACCCCTCATTAATTATATAATTGAATTAGTCACTAGGATCCATGGGGTTCGATCTGCTTCATGGTCCTGTCAAAATGGGAACATGACAGAAAAAAAATCCCTTGTAGATTGAAAATACAATAAGATTTTATTAACATTGAAAATGGGAGGAGTAATTTTTTTCTTTCTCAGAAATAAAATTGCATTCCTTCACTGGTGCATTCCTAAAATTATTAGGCATGTGGCCTTTTGGGTATGAAATCTAATGTCCTCAAAAATTGAAAAAAAAATTATTAGGCTAGTCAAAACTTCCTATGCTGGACATTATTGGAACTTGTGTGGAATGTGTCATACTTTATTTAATGTACTGTAAACTTGTAAGTTGTTCTTACGTTCTTATTTTTCATTTCTCGATGTGGTCATTAATGTATTACTTACATTGTCATGATGTTGATTACTATGTGGATCTATGGCTACGCATAGATATGTATGTTAGATATTTGATTACGTACCTAATTGATTATATCATTTGATTATTATCGTATACATAATTCTGACTTAACATTGTTATTGGAAAAAGATGTGGAGTGGCGGGTCTAGTTTCCCTTGTAACCACCTAAGAGGTATTGTTTTCTACTTGTCTCAATAGGCTTACTTAGTTCTTATGAACTAATGCACTTCTTTCACTTAGCATCTGAAAACTGTTTATAAAAGTTGAATAGGCTATGTTGTATGTTTCGTCAATAATACTCTATTTTACAGATCCATCCGAGTGGCGATAGGATGGTTGTTTAGATGGTATTTATACCAGGATAGATGTGTTACTATCCTATATTTCATGAGTTGTTATTATTGTACTTACGAACTTTACGTTAGTGACTGGGTTACTAATGAACTTATTATTCAGGTGACATTTATTTACTATGGTGTAAAGGCTTATAATGTTGTTCATGCTTTAACCTAGTCTTAGTGTATAGTTTTAATATATCATTTGTAATGGGTTGGCGAAGAGATCTGTATAAAAATTGGTCTAAATTTTTCCATGGAATATTCATATGCCATGGAATTATGGCTTAACTTTGAGTAATTCGATGGATAGTGGGGTTTATGTATTTCACGTTGATTTGGAAAGAAAGTTTTAAATGGTGGAAAATTATACGATTATGCATTTTGTAAACATTATTGGGGGCCATGGTGGCTCCTTAAATGCTCATTGGGGAAGGTGGTATCCCAGCTTAGGGCTTGGCTGATCACTTTGGTTTTGTCATTCATGACTTGGCTGCTTGTTCTCTTCTCCTACATGGTGTAATGGTGTGTGGCTACGATGGCCTAAACAGGTATGTTGACAATCCGGTTTAGTAGCATCATTCGCTTGTTTAGTTTTTTATCATGCATACTTATCATTGTGGCATTTTCTCTATGTTTTCAGGTTTCAGGGTGTGGTAAAAATGTGGGTTGTAGCTCATGGATATCTCAGTGGCAAGGCCATGCCTATCCGGGTAAGCCTGCTTGACCAAGTGTAAACTTGTTCCCTCATTTCACTTAATGGTTGTGAATGCTAGGCTCTGGTTTCTAATGGCTCGTTTTGGGATGGGTTTGTATATAGACTTAAAGGGTTGAAATGCGATAGGGCTTGGGTTTTTTTCTTGTGGGTTTTTAGTGCTTTCGGGCTGGAACTTTAATGTATTCTTGGTTTTTGGTTTAAATTTTACTCTACGCATTGTAAACATGGTTGGGTATTTCTTTGATTGGCTCTACGCAATGTATATAAGTTTATATTATTTACATGGTGGCAACATCATTTCTTTGCAATGGTGCAAGGCCGAGTTTAACATGACAGTGTAACTCTTATTGGTTTTTGTAATGACTATGTTTATAAATGTAAACAGTGACTGCGTACTGTGTTTCTTTCGTGGTTTATTATTATTAATGGATTGTGTGGATTTGAAATCACTGTTTGAGTTATTACGTGGATAATGTTCGACAATGTTGATGTCTTGGGGCCATGCAACATATGGTATTGATGTAGCTTGCCATTGTAGCTGTGATAGCATATTGGATAGTTGCATTATCATTTTAGTAGTTGAATCTTGTAAATGGATAAATCCTTATGTTTAACAGGTAAGGGCCGAGGTATATTATTACAACATGTAAATTTTATTGCGTCCTTTCACCTCTGTGTAGAGAATTAGATGTAGTTTAATTTACAGCTTGCGTATATGTAATATAGCGTGGATTGATAGTTGGAATTCTACAGCGTGAGGATGAAATCCTACAGGATTCGTTCACAGTGATTTGTAAATAAAATAGACCCTACATGAATCAATCCTGGGTCATTTATGGTTGTGAGGGTTAATAATTATATGGATACGATTTTGGCTTAACGCCCATAGGAATCAATCCTGCATCCTTTTTGTATTTATATTTATGTTTTAATACATGTTGTGCATAGCATTATGGTTGATTTAATGCGTTGGGATTTCATTATGGAATACGATTTATAATGTGGTTCATAAATATTTAAGGGTTTGTTTTATTATACAAGCAATGGTTTTATTATAATGCTAGTTCCTTTACTACATGTGATTTCGTAGATGTAGTTGGTATATTAAAATCTGGTTTGATTTAATGTGGATTACTATAAATCATAAATCATAAACCATCAAGTGGTATCGATACTTGGACTTTTGATTTGATTTATGAATTCTTTGGTTAAATGAAAAGGATATTGTTTATCGTTGATTCTTGGTAGAAATATTTACAGACCCTATGAGGTCTTTGATGAGATTTGTTTTAGCTTTAAAACTGGAAATGATGATTATTATTAAATGTGTTTATAGTATAGTTTCATTTTAGTACACGGTCTCCTTTAGATTTGATATAAAGTAGATGATGTATTTACTAGGTTCTATTTGCTATATCAATTAACTGTATTCTATAATTATGTTTTGTTTAAAACTAAATCTGAACTAGTATTTTACTTCTAAACATAGCTTTGCTAGCAATATGAGATCTTATAGTAGATTTGATAGGTAAATAAACATATTGGCACTATTAGAGACATTCCTAGGGTTTTAGGAAAACAAAGTTTAAACTATAAAGAAATACAGAACTATGTATTGCAGAAATAAACCATAATTATTTCTTAAACAATAATTAATTTGTAGACCTAGGGTTTATAAATAAAATGTAAACCCTTAAAGATTTTTATAGGAAAACAATGGTAAACATAGGGTTAGAATTTATACACAATCACTTGCATACTAGATAATGAAATATAGGAATCCAAGAACCTCATATGTAATATCCTGAATTTTTGACCTAACACTTATGGGCATGAGCCCCATTGATTATGATGATACCTTGATGTTTTATTTTGATATAACAAGTCAAATACCCCACTGCATATGAACATGATGATTTTTTTGATATATTGGGTGTAAGCCAATTGCATATGACATATATATGTTTCCTTGTGTCGGGCATGGACCCTAAAGCACATGGTTGATGAGATGTTTTGTGTTGAGTAAGGAGCTATGGAACACATGGATAAATTGATGTTTTGTGTTGAGCAAGAAGATATGGAGCACATAAGTACTTATATTTGTGTAGAGTGAGAAGCTCTAGAGCACATGCGTTTTGAGACATTTGTGTTGGCAATGAAGCTCTGGAACACATGAAAAGATAAATTTGAACTGTTGGACATAATCCCTGGAGCCTTCAATGTTGATGTTGAGCATAAACTCTGGAACATTAGATCCTTGGCCACTGTATCCCTAGGTCTATCGTACAAGTACATCCTAGCATTAGTGTTGAGCGAAGAGCTCTAGAATTGCACTAAGTTTGTAACTCCCTATTTTTAGTGTTGAGTATGGGCTTTGGATAAGAACTAGGAATTACTCAAAAGATTTAATGATTTCAAGTGAAAATGACTCGAGTAAAATATTGATCTCATCTAACTTATTTATAAGTGATTAAATGAAATCTTGAATTTATGTATCTAAGCAAGTACTGATGAACTATAATGTTATATGAGGGAATCAAACATGCAAGGATGTTTAGAGTTTCCTAGCCTAGTAGACTTAACCATCTACCTAATGACCTTAATGATGAAAGTGTCATAAGTCTAGGGATCACAATATGCGATACCCTAAGACAAATGTTAACAAATAATCTATTAGTATATATTTTATACAAAGTATCTATAAAGGGTTTTTCTTGAAGTGATGTCAATTGTTAAGGCTAGGGTTCCAAAGAATATGTAAATTGTTTATTGCAACAACAATGACTAGACTTTCAACATAATTATAATTTTCGCCTAAAAAATGGTTGCTACTATTAAGAGTTATCATCAAGTTGTGTAATGTGTTTTATGTGACAATGTTCACAATCATTAACAATGGTTGATCTATGGATGGCTGATTATGTAACATTGTGACACAAAGCAAATTATAATATGGTTTTGTCTATTTTTTATGTTTATAGGGATTTTCTTTTGTCAACATGTTATGTTAACTAATTGCTATGTCACATTGTGGTGTTCATCAAGAAATATATAATTTTGTGGTGTAATATAGTTTTATCTATTTTGATGTTTATCTATACTTATGTCAATCCCTTATGTTATTCTTTCAGTTTGAATCATTCATCAATCAATAAAATTGATTTGAAAATATTATCTATAATATTAGAGAATTTTTAAATAAAAAATATAGTTTTAAAAATTTTAAATTACCAAAATATAAAACTTTATAAAAAAACATGTAGTTCAACCAATATTATTATTTTCAAATGCTTGGTATTACTAAATGTATATTAAAAATTAAGAGAATTTAAAATCATTATAAAATGTGGTTTAACATTATGTGATAAGAAATTAAATTATGATTTATGTTAATATAAATTTTAATATTTGATTAATAAGCAACCTTTAATAATTAATGATGTAAATGATTGATTTACATTATCATAATTACAAATATAAATAAATATAAATTTTTTTTATAATGGAATGGAATAATTAAACCAGTGAGTCCATCCATTTATCATTACATACATTAATTTAAATAAATAATAAATTATTTTATTGTTACAATAAGTAAAAATCCAATTAATTCATATAATTATGTAGCTTAATTTAGACTAGCAAGCCTACATAGTTTGTAGTTGGATCACATTTGGAACATTTTTTTTATTTTTCATTTGTTTTTAGTTTATCGCATTGAACTTGGAGTTATTCATGCTTAGCTACATTCGAGTTATCAATTAGTTATCAATTAGTTATTTTTTATATTCTTTTTATGTCATATTCTTTTAGTTATCTTCCATGAACTATCAAGGTTATACATTCATGAGCTATGAGTTTTCCATGCATGGTTAAGGGTTATCCATTCATGATCTACTAGATATTTTATTTTTATTTTTTAATAATTGTGTATTTTGAATTTCAAACTAGTGCCATAGAATAAATCTCAATAGTAAACTTCTTTCATCCTCATGCAATCTTTGAAAAGTATAGGTTATAGTCCACCACAAATTCTGAAATAAAAACTCCTATAAATATAATTATTTGATTCATTTATCACTTTGTAAGTTAATAAAAAAAAATATTAATCATTCTATGATTTAAAATATAACTTACTTTGATGGAAAATTAATTAGAAAACATTTTTTGTCTATTTTTAAATGGAAAAGATAAATAAACTCATTTTTAACTTATTTTAAGTTAATTTAAAAAACATTAGATCAAAACATGAAAAGTGTAATACACCAAACAATTGTTAACTTGTTTATTTATTTTGAAAATATATATTTTATTTTATTTTGACAAATAAATGTAATGGAATTTTAATTATTGATTATTTAAATAATTGAGAGGACTCGGAATTAATGTAGCTCTTAAAAGATTGTTTGTTGACCCACAAGGGGAAATGACAAATGAAAAAATACGTTGAGTGAGAGCTCTAGTGATACAAGAGGCATCTTCCTAAAAATCAGGTCAAGATTCCTTGTGGAGAATTAAAGAAATGAAGGGTCATAAATGACCAATTCCTAGGAAAAATATTATAAAATAGTATGTCCATCGAATAAGAAAGAGGCTCGTGATGGATAGGGAAATGATTTATTGATGCAAAGAGATGGCGCATTGATCTGAATTTCCCCTTTTGGTTCAGCAAACAGGATCAAGGGTTCTGGAGAAAGTAAGTTTTGTTTTTTCTAGTTGTTGGTTGGAGGGACGACATCTTCAGTTCTTTTTTCCCAATAGTGGTGACAAGTTCCTTACTAGAATTCATTTACTTCTTTAGTCTTGATAATTACAGTCCGAACGCATATTTTAATTCTGAGTATATTATAAACTCTAATTATACAATGTATCAATTGGTATTCTTTTTATCTTTTTTATTATTAATTATTGCTTTATACTATGTTAGTGGTTTATTTAGTTATGGACATGAATGTAGAAAACAAAAATTACTTTTTCTATACAGAATACAAGAAATTTAAATTGTAAAAAAATACAAATCTTCTTTGCAATGTCTCAACATTAACCGAAATTTCTATCAATCAAACTCTTCATCCTTCAATAATTACATACATAATACAAAGACACAAGAGGCTTAAATATCTATATACAATAAGGTATAACTAATAAACTAATTAGGAATAATAATCGCAACATGCTTGAGTCGAAAGGCTTCCCAGAGATATTTCTTCTGTGTTTTAACAAATATGAATCTATGTACTAATACAAGCTTATTCTAATTTATTAAAATATATATATATATAGAAATAATAGATCTGAAAATAAAATACTTAGTTAAGATTTAAACAGAACCAAGGAAAAATATCAAACTAGGAAATATGTGATCTAAACCCTAAATTGAAATTGATGTGAGTGTACAATGAAGGAGCATTAGTATTGATGTCAATGCATTCATGCATACAAAACTTGTAGCATTAGTATAGAATGGAGTCATTTAATTTACAATGTTTTCCTAATATAAAAAGGTGAAAGTTTGGGTTTCGTCACCACACGACAAAGAAGGATGAACTTGAGAGGAGGTAACCTTGTCACCACTCTCGCATCGCCACATGAAAACCATTTCAACCACATACATTCCGAAGGTAGTAAGATATATTTTAATTCATCACCAAAATTGTAATAGATGCAAACCTAAACCCTACATGAAAGTTACCTTTGAATGAGCGATTTGGCGTTAATGACAAGGATACGATCCTCCCAAAATTATGGGTGAGAGTTTCACGAACCATGGCATCACCTTCCATAAAAAAGTGTAATTTTATTACATTTCATTAAAATGTGAAAACCAAATAAACAAGTATAACAGAAATCCATACCTTCATGAAATGCTCAAAGAGCCAAGGATTTGCTCCTCGTAGCTTTCTTACCTTTCTCTGCCTAACACAATTAAACTTTTGAGTTAGTTCCTGTTGAAAACTGTGAAATCCTCTTTTGAATTAATGGGTAAAGACCTTAAAAAAATGATTTTACAGCATGAAATTACCTGTTAAGTTCCAGATGTCTTGCAAATCCTAGTGCTAGAAATGGAAGTAAGCAAACTAAGGTCCCACTTATAATTCATTGGAACATCAAGCTAGAGGTCACAGGGTCAATTCTCATGGAGGTTTAGATAAACCAAATGGAAGGCAAGCGACCACCATCCACCTTAAAATACCAGTAAAACACCATTACAAATATTTAAAACGCAATGCATACTGTCAACAAACCAAGTAGATAATGGAAGGCATGTCAATCAGATAAATGAGGTCATTGCATGCACTATTGTGTAGTAAAGTGAAACCTCCAGCAACCACCACCAGAAAACCAGACAACAAAACCATTACGACCAAATGAATGTGAATAAAAATCCTAAAACATCTCTCCAAACACAAGGATCTCACAGGTACGTATGGAGGGCTAGGATCAGTACTCTCCACAAAAATCATGCAAGGAATCCTTGTCATTCAATACTCCTAGTTTCATTGTCAACTTGCATCTAGGGATTATGACAAAGAAATGTAAACCTAATTAAAACCTCCTCCTCGTAATTGGCCTCCACCTTGTGACTCCCATGGATACATGCCAAATCATGTGATAAACTTTATAACATATTCATACCTTACAATTATCACTCCCACATCGCTTGCAAAGCCTAGAAGTCTTATACACCAAGTATGAAAATACCTTACATAGAGTAAGTTTTAAAATTAAGTATAAACACATAAAGAATGCATCTAAGAAACTTATAGCTTGGGACTAAAGGTCCAAAGTCTAGGATTTTAAATACTATGTAAAACAAAACCAAACTTTTCTTTTACTTTAAACTTTTACATATTACCCTAGCAAGGGATGCAAACTGGCTTTCGTCATAGCTAGAGTTAGAATGGACAAACATCGATCCCTGGCATTAATGAAGTAAGAAGTCCATGTAAATGTATCCATGCAAACAAACAAAATTGATTTTACGACTATGATAACAAGTTGCCACTTAAATTATAAAAACATTTTTTATTGTATATTTTACAGGTTTGTGACAGAATGGTATAAGATCACAACTACAACACTTGGCCTAAAAATCCCAACACTCAAACAGATATAAACCATAAAACTAATTCTATTGTTATGGTTTGCCTATCTTTGCAAATAGGAAGAGAAAAATAACCTTTTTTTGCAGGAATCTTGGCATATGTGGGAATGTATGCTCGAGTAGAATTACATCCTAAAGGTCAAGAAAAGAATGAAGAGGGTAATATTAGAGATAGTGAAATTTGAGTAAATTTGAATGAAAGTATGAATGATAACCCATATGAAGTCCTACAAATAATAAAATATTTAAAGACAAAATTGAAATGAGTAGAGGAAGATAATGAATGAATTTTAAAAGCACGAGAAGAATTAAATAATGTTCCACTAACTAAAATGCATAGTAATGAAGAAGAAAATAATAAAGGACCCAAATTAAATATGTCAAGAACTGCATCTTATAAATGTAAGACAAGAAAACTAGAATTTTATAATCACGAGACTGAATCTTCAAGTGAAAAATCAGCTAAACATAGTAATGGAAAATATAAAAATTGCAGTGAAAGCAATGATAGTAATCAAAATAAAAAGAAATACAAAACCTATGAAGAGATTACCGGTGAATTTAAAAACATAAAAGCTCATATGTTCAATGGAGAAATCAAAAAAAGAGAAGAAGAAAAATATTGACTATATAGGATGAAAAAGTACTTCCACATTTATAATTATTCTCATGAACTAAAAGCGAAAAAAAGACAATTTATAACTTGACAAGAAAGGTTGATATCTGATGGCAAGATATAAAGAAAGTAAAAAGAATTAAAGAATGTTATGTAACTTGGAAAATTTTAAGAAATATTTTAAAAGAAAATATTTATCGGAAGAGTATTATGAGGAAAAGCTAAAGAATTCTATGAATTACGATTAGGTACAATCACTATGAATGAACTTTGCAGCAAATTTTTAAGTTTATTACCTTATGTACCTTAGATTATCAATGAAAAACCAAAAATTCAGCATTTCCTTACTTGTTTACCTCTTATTTTTAAAGAGATAATCAAATATGATAATCCAAAAAATCGAGAAGAGGCCATGATAAAAACAAATTTCTGTTATGATCAAAATAAAAACAAATGAGAGAACATACCTAATTGAAAAAATGAAAGGTATAAAAATTTTGAACACAAAAAGAAAGCTACTAAGTTTTATAAGAATTCTAGAAATAATTATCACGAATACCAAGGGAATAATTTTAAAAATTATAAACATCATAATCATGCAGCAATAAGAGAAAGCAAAATAACGATTGCCTTTAATAAAAATAATGCAGAAAGGGAACCATTAAAATGTTGGGAATGTGGTGACCCACATTACGTTAAGATTGTATTGTACGAAGAAAAATGATGGCATTGTTCGTTTACAGACCTCAAAATCGAGACTACTAAAAACTTACAGGCCTTAAATTTCTCTTAAACAGCTTGGAGAACTGTCTAACCTCCTTTTTGCACTTCTGCACTTTGGCACTTTTCCACTTTTTCGGTTCAGGTTGCGAAACTCGACTTGTCAACTTTTGAAACAAGGTTTCTGCACTTTTTTAGTTCGTATTGCGGAACTAGGCTTGTGGACTTTTGAAACTGGGTTTTCTACACTTTTCCACTTTTCTGCTTCCACACTTCATTTCTTCCGCATCGTCGATCCTTGTGGATTCTCTCTCGATCGTTTCTCTATCTCCAGATGTGGATCATTATCTAAGTCTACAGATCTACCTTCCTTTACTATGGAAATTAACTACGACCATTGATCTTCTCAAAGGTCTATCTTGCAATGCACAAGATGCCGTTTATTTACTATGTGTAAATCATTTATTCTTCCTCTACGCAAATTATATCTGTAAATTATGGATTCCAATACTTAGTAATAATTTCAACCGATATGATTGGAAGATTTACAAATTATACATAGAAAATCAACTTCAAAATATCAAAAATCCTCGTCAAGCTTGAAATTTATGAATAGATCAATACAATCAAATATTCTGAGTCTTTCGTATGCTCCATGAATTGAATTCCAAGATCCTTCCCCTTTGATCTAGTATTCAAGCTTCTTCGAGCTATCCTCAAACCTCTATGAGCTATCTTACACTCTATGAGATAAAACTAAGCTTTGTAAGCTAAATTAAGTTATCTAAGAAAATAACTCAAACTGAATTAAATACAAGAGGATTTTGTTTCCATATCCTATAACCAAGAACTCAAATTTTATTCAAACTCTTAACTCAACCATATGACTCATCACTAAGTAACTGTTATAATGTTTCAACAGACTTCAAACTTAGTCCTATATGTTACACATGGAAAGGATTGAGTATCCTTATCCAGAGTTATTCAACTTTTATAAAATAAACAATTTACATAAGTATGATACCCTATGCCTCCTCAAAATTTTCATTGACCTTATGAAGTCATGAATGAATTCACCCTATTGAGCCTATGCTTCTGCATTAGACTCCCTAGATTGAAATTCTTCATGGGATCATGTCCATGATCTTCCTCTCTATTGTATTTCTGTAGGATTTCAGCAGATACCCAAAGTGCAAATTTGGGTAGTGTTCTCATTTTGAATAGTCCCTTCATCCATGTCTTCTAGCACTCAGTTTGCAACAAGTCTTTTGGTTTCTTTTGCATATGTTCATATGTCACAAAACACACAAGTTCCTGTTCCATTTGACCTAGAGACAATTTATCAGTAGGTTTATCTTCATCTGCTTATAAACAAATCAGCTTCCATGTTACAAAGGTAAACAAAAAATTTATTAGCATGAAAATGTTTACCATGAAAGAATTCTTTGCTTGAATTTCTTGGATCTTCTCTCCTTTTCCTATTTCCATCACATCACCATCCTTGGTAATTTCATTATTCATACACCTCTCACCATCCTTTATGACTTCACATTGTTCTTACTCTATCAATGATATTCTTGCATATGACATTTCCGGTTGGTCTATTATTTCCTTCAACCAATCAGTGCACACCTTCTTAGTTATTTCAATTTCAAAATTACTTTTACCTCATCTTTAGCTTTACAATAACTCACAATGCTCTTGTCAGTCATTATCAGTAATTGATTACTGACTTCCTCTTGCTTTCCTCTGAATGGATGAAGACTATGTTTCTTTTCTTTCATTTCAAAGAAATAGACATTCCTATTGCCATCATGCACTGCTTCTTTGTCAAACTGCCAAGGCCTTCCTAATAAAACATGAGAAGCATCCATATCTATGATCTCACTTTTTACCTCATCCTGATAGGTTCCAATCTGAAACTTTACTTGGCATTGTTCACTCACAAGAACTTAATGACCATTCTGCAGCCATGCAAATCTGTATGATTTTGTATGTAATGTCCTCTTTAAATTCATCTTTTCCACCATTTTTGTAGAAACCAAATTATGAGTAGTACCACTATCAATAATCAAATTGCAGCATTGACCTTCATATTTGCAAACTATCTTGAACATGATCATCCTTTGAACTAGATCATCATTTACCTTTTTCAACAACAAGGCTTCACCTTGTTCAGGGTAATTAATAGCCACCTCTAATTCCTTTGGAGTTTCATCTTCAACTTGCACTACTAGTGCAACTTTCTGTCTTGCAACATTCTCAGGACAATCCAATGACACATGGCCAAGCTTCCCACATGTGTAACATATTACCTATCCACCTCTTCCTCTGTCTCTTCCTCTTGTAGCATTTCTTCCACTTCGTTTATCACCCGTTCTATCAGACTGCATTTTTTGATTTGAACTACTAGCTTCACATTTTTGTTGTCATTCCCTTCCTCCAGAGTCTCTAACCTTTTGTTTCTGACTCTGTTTTCTCATCAGCTTATCCTTATCCCTCAAAGCAACCTAATATGCTTCCTCAACAGATATCAATGACAACAAAACCAATTCATATTGTATATCAAATATTAAACCATTAATAATAGCTACCCTCTCAGGTGTGTTTTTCGTATGTCCATATCTGATATTTACCTTATACGATTCCTCAATATACTCCCTAACTATCATTGAATTTCACTTAAGATTATGCATTTTCCTAAACAAAATGAACTTATAATCCTTAGGAAGAAATTTACCTCTCAATTTAGCTGTCATTCTATTCGAACTATTTATCATGGCTTTGTTCTTCAAGATCCTTTCCTCTTGAACACCATCCCACCACAAGGATTCATGCCATCTTAACCTTGTGAAAACATATCTAAATTTCCTTCCCTCCTTCACTTCAGCATAATCGAAGTGTGTGTTCATAGCATTGATCGAATCAATTAAGTCTTCTGAATCCACGCTTCCACTGTAGAATGGCACATCAGCTCTTGAACTAGAACCTGCCCAAAAAATAGACCTGAACATTCTTACCTAAGGAATTTCAGCTTTTGTTTCAGGTATCTCTTCATCACTTGTATCTCGAGTGTGCTCATGATGTATGCAGTTTCTAAGGCTTGTAGCCTTTCTCTTATAGTTCTTATCTCCTCTCTCAATTCTATATTGGAAATAGATCTTCCTTGCCTTCCCTGACCTCTTCCAACTTTGACCTCCATCTCCTGAAACAATAATTCACTAGTGGATACAATTTTTTTGTCACTAATGACTTGCTCTGAATCTGTTAGTAATACAGGGGTAAAAATAACCTTCCCTTTCATACAGAAAAAAACTACTCCAACCTCATAAATGCAGAATTCCCAATCTTTTAGAAACAATAACTATTGTGATCACACTCTCATACTTCACATAGAATCCCTTTTCATCTCTAATACCACCATGATGGCACTGTTCATTTACATACCTCAAAAACAAGAGTACTGAAAAACTAAAAGGCCTTAAATTTCTCTTAAATGTCCTCAAGAATTATCTAACCTCACTTATACACTTCCGCACATTTCCAGTTTTTCGGTTCGGGTTGTGGAACTCGGCTTGTCAACTTTAACACGGTTTCTGCACTTTTCCACTTTTCTGATTTGGGTTGTAGAAACTCGGCTAGTCAACTTTTGAAAGAGATTTTTCTTCCCTTTTCCACTTTTCTGCTTCTGCACTTCACTTCTTCCGCACCGTCGATCCTCGCGGATTCACTCTCAATCGTTGATATGTCTCTAGATGCGGACCATGGTCTAACTCTCCGGATCTACCTTTTGTTCCTCCAGAAATTAACTACGGCCGTTGATCTTCTCCAATATCTATCTTTTAATGCACATATACTGTTGATTTACTGTGTGTAAATCATTTATTCATCCTCTGCGTAAATTATACCTGTAATTATGGATTTATGTACAGAGTAAAATTTCAACCGATATGATTGCAAGATTCACAAATTATACACAAAAAATCAACTTCAAAATATCAAAAGGCCTCCTCGAACTTGAAATTTCTCAATAGATCAATACAATCAAAGATTCTTAGTCTTTGTATATCCTCCAAGAATTGAATTTCGAGCTCCTTCCCCTTTGATCTAGTCTTCAAGCTTCTTTGAGCTATCCTCAAACCTCCATGAGATATTTTATGCTCTATGAGCTAAAAATAAGCTATGTAAGCTAAATTAAGCTATCTAAGAAAGTAACTGAAACTAAATTAAATACAAGAGAATTCTGTTACCAGATCCTATAACCAAGAACTCAAATTTTAATCAAACTCTTAACTGAACCCTATGACTCATCATTAAACTGTTATAATGTCTCTACATACTTCAAACTCAATTTTATGTGTCACACATGGAAATAATCGAGCATCCTTATCAAGATTTATTTATCTTTTATGAAATAAACAATTTACATAAGTATGAGAGCCTAGGTGTCCTTAAGAGCTCCCTTGACATTGTGAAGTCATGAATGACTTCACCCTCTTCAACCTATGCTCCTCCATAAAAAATTCTTAATAATGTGCATTCAATTCAAGAAGCTACCACAGTAGAAGATATAACAAGGAGCATGCTCATAATCAATGCAACATTGGAGAATAGGCAAGCAAATCATCAAATGTCTATGGTCAAAATCAAAAGTATGTTAAATGACAAACATGAAATCCTGTTTTGGATTAATCGGTTAAGACTTAAAATAAAAACAACTTTACCAAATGAGATTCCATGTCAAGTTTTTGTTGGCTTGGAAACCCTCGCCTAGAAATCGAAGTAAGCACACCGAGGTTCCCCTTATAAGTCATTGAAACGTCAAGCTCGAGGTCGAAGGGTCAAGTCTCGTGGGGGTTTCCATAAACCAAATCGAATCCAAGAGGCCACCATCCACCTTAAAATACCAGTGAAACACTTATCACAAATATTTATAACGAAGTGCATACAGTCAATAAACCAAGTAGACAATAGCAGACATGCCACTATGATAAAATGAGGTTAGTGCATGCACCATTGTGAAGTAAAGAGTCTCACAGCGAAACCTGGGGCAATCACCATGAGAAAACCAAACAACAAGACCAAATGAATGTGACTGAAGACCTTAAAACATCTCTCCAAAGGCAAGGACCTCACAAGGTACAGATGGAGGGCCACAATCATTCCTCTCCACAAAAAGGAAGGAAGCCTCGTCATTCAATATGCATCAACTCGTAACCAAGGATTATGACAAAGAAATTTAAACTTATTTAAAACCTCCTCCTTGGGTTTGGCCTCCACCTTGTGACTCTAAAAGTTACATGCCATGGATCATGGCATATACTTTATAACATAGTCATACCTGTGAGTTATCACTTACACATCGCTTGCAGATGGCAAGGTTACCTTATATAAAGTAAAGTTATCACTTTATATATAATGTCAAAAATTAAGTACAAGGTAAATGTAAACTACTAATAGCTTCAGACTAACGATCCAAGATGGCCAGCCTTATTTACCATACAGACTAGTCTTTAAGAGGAGTCTGTCAGGTGTCAGGTCATCCATGGCATGAGGATGGCATGAGGATGGTCATCGATGGGTTATTTTCCTGCGTACCCTCCCCTCTCGATCTAGCCAGTACCTTCAACCACACTTACTGCCAGCGGTGCATCATTATTATGGATAAGATGGAAAAGAGTTAATCTTCAAACCTGAATTTTGAAAAACCCGATTCCCACACTTGTTCTCATGGTGTGTCACTTTCCCTGCTGCCAAACGCCCCTGTTCCCTTGATACCTGCAATAATCTCTCCACGAGATGATTTTGAGATTTTGTGAGCACCTGAACGTTGATAAACCCTGAAGCAAATATTTGAACGTGTTCAATGCCACTGGCACACACTGACACAATACTATCGAAGATGATCAACATCAAGAAACAATCATGTTTGATGTTCGAATCTATTAGGTGCGGATATGACATTAGGAATCCCTGTGAGAACTCTCTTGCCAACATTCAGTGAAGTCTTTTGCTGAAGCTTTTGGTTTCTGTATTGAATCCGTTTCTATTTTGGGTTTCTCTTTAGATTTGATGTTTTTACTGGTATTCATATTCACTCAACCTGGTGAAGGTGTGGGACCTCTACAAGATTTCTGATATATGAAAATCGCAGCAATTTATTAGCCAAAATCTTTCCCTTGGCTTTCCAGAAGTCTGTATGAATGATCCCACTATAGTATCTATTTTCTGTAACATCGATATCGATGTAACATGGGGACATAACAACGTCAGGACATTCAACGATGGAGAGGAATTGCAGCTTTCCCTCACCAATTCCTATGGTTTATGTTAAATAATAGGATAGTTATTGATATATAACTATATAGCTTATATTGTTTCTGCAATATATTGTGAAGTTTAGAATCAGAGCTTTATATTTCAACCGAAAAGTAGCTTAGGTTCACCATACTTGATTTAATTAGGTTCAGCATTTCAATCGAATGAGTTTTTGTTTGGAAGTATCTATATGTGTATGAAGCTAGTGCAGGATAAGTCAGCCAGCACGGTTACCATGTGATAATTTTGTTTCTAATGTTTCATTTCATGATAGAGGAACAAATAAAATTCCTACCGTATGCCGATCTACCACGCATGGTGCAGTTATCTTTTGTAACCTGGGGCGGGCACAAGGAAATTAATATGGAGTTCCTAGGAAATGTGCTTTTGGTGAGCCCTACATTTTGCACACAAACATTTATATCAATGGTTCTGTCAATAGAGAGCAGCAGTTCTATTTATGGTTAGATCCAACATCAAACTTCCATAATTACTCAATTCCCTGGAACCCACAACAAATTGGGTAAGCATCTCAATCTTTATTTCTTCATTGTCTGGTTTGTACCTTTTATCCATTTTGACTTTCAGTTCATCTTCCATCTCTTTACATACAATTGGGACAGCTAATATGTATGTATGTGTATATATTTGTGAACTACAGTTCACGATTTTTGTTGATGGGTTTCCATAATCGAAACAGTGAAGACATAGGCGTGCCATAATCAAATCAACAGAGAATAAGTGTACTCAAGCTAATCGAACGAAGACCAGTGAGCAACTCAAGTGGGCGGGTGAAAATAGACTGGTCGTACTCATCATTTGTGGCTTCCGACATCAAATTAAAAATATACACCTGTGAATGGAGATGTATAGAGCTTGTTATATGCTGAATGAGAACAATTACAGTGGGTTCGTAGTTATCTCATATATGATTACTGCAAATGCAAAAGACAACTCCTAATTCAATCATCAGATTCCGCGCGAATTCTCTTTTCAGTCTGCATGATATATTTTCAGGGCCATACCACTAATATCGGTCCGTTGTCGTTTTAGTCTTCTTCTATCCCAATAGAAAACTAGCGAGTTCAAATAATGGTCCAACCTTTCCGCTCATTTTACATTCTTTTTTAAGTACAGATCTCAACATTATTGAACTACACATTCAATGTTACGGGGCAAAATTGAAGCATTAAAAAGAAATGACCTAGTTTTTAAGAATATATCGATTCTCAGCATTATGTAACTACACATTCAACCGTACGGGGATAAAAGAAATGGTTCCGCTATAAATAAATGGTTTAGATTTTTTTGTTTGTTTATGTTAGTCGTTTTAATCATATGAATTACTATCTTGCAATTTAAGCTTCCATTCCACAATCTAATTTCTAATGTTATTTTAATTCAGGTCACTCCATAGTTTACAAACTTATTTTACTGAAAGTATTATATTTTCAATAATTATATATGGAATAATTTTTGTTTTGTTTTTTAATTATATATTGTATTAACAATATTATATATTTAAATCTTAAATTTAAGTTTTTATGTATACATTTATTATATATTAAGTATAGATATAGTATTATATTTTTAATAATTATATATATGGAACGATTTTTGTTTTGTTTTTTAATTATATATTGTATTAACAATATTATATATTTAAATCTTAAATTTTATTTTTAATGTATACATTTGTTATATATTAAGAATAGATATAGCACAATAATAATATAGCTTTATAAAATTTAGAATTATATAGCACTAAATCAAAGTGCTAATTATGATTAAGAACTAAATAAGTGTAAAATAGAATTACTAATTAAGATTAGGAACTAAGCTATAAAAAATATGATAAATTATTAAATATAAGAAGATTTAGTTAATATCCATTAAGACTCATTATACTAAAAAATAGATGATTTTTTTTCAGTCGAATCAAAAGAGATGATTAATTGTAAATATGTTGGAGAGTCACAAATAATAATTATTTAAAAAAACTAAATAAATGTATAATGAAATTTAAGTTAATAGTAATTAAGAACGAAACTAACAAAAATAATATTATAATTTTATTACATATAAGAAGGATTTGGTTTAATATTAATTGAAACTCATGATACTAATATCACTAAATATAAGAAAGAGATAATAATAATTATTTAATTTCTATTTCAAAGTATATTTATACAATTTAGAGTAATATAAAATATTTATCATGAGTGAAACTAAATAGGTGTAAAATGAAGTGACATTTTTTTTTGTTGGCAAAGTGGTAGGACCTCCTTGGCTAAGTAACCACTAACGAGGGGCATCTAAGCCATCAAAATCACCCGTGGATCACACCCAGCCTCGAACGCACCAACCCTTAACACGGTTGGATTTTTTGGTTTTGGTATCCGAGAGGATTAGAACCGACGACCTTTCAACTTAGGGGATGTTTTAACCATACCCCGCCACCAACTGTTCTACATCTAGCGGATGTAAAATGAAGTGACAATTATAATTAGAAACTAAATTTCATTATTTTCCAAGAAAAAAAATTCATAATATATTTATTAAAACAATATTACATAATATAATTAGAAACTAAACTAACCAATATAATATTATAAGCTTTTGGTTAAATATTAATTAAGACTCATAATTATTGTTAGAGCATTATTCCACCTTAGTACCATGGTCATACACCGAGGACACATTTTCATTAGTCTCATGCTTATATTATATGGGACAAAACTAGGTTGTCTTGGTCAAACTTGGTTCCTAAATAGTATTTTGGAGTCATAAATGCACCCTATAGCCCTTATTTGATCATTCTGGTAGCTCATGTTCCCTCATTAATGACTATTGGTCCTTGGTGCACTCCCTGTCCTAAAAATAAGGGAATTGGTTGACTAGAGGTGCCCATGCATAAATTTGGGTGTGTTTTTACTCTTTTGGACCATTTATTATTGCTTAGAGTCACTCCCACTCACCCATGCTCTTCACCATGCCTAGCCTATCCTCCTTTACGGCCTATCACACTAGCATACATGACCATTTGAGGTGGTTTGGGAGCTCATTGGTCCACCTAGGGGGGTTTTGAGGTCCAATCTAAGACTGCCACATGTATGCATCCAAAGTGCCTCCAAAGGATAACAATTTTCTACATTGTATTATAGACAAGTTCCAAACATATTTACATTTTGGGAAATCCTAATAAACTATGCTATTGACACCATTTATTTGTGTTAATTTCACTCTTTTCATTGTTTTTTGCATAATTTGTGAATAATCTTGAATTATGAGGATCCCTTAGCTCCTAGATCTTAAACTGAATCATATTTTCATATGGTATCTGAGCTCTTTGAAGCTGCAAATAAAAACTAGAGTGTTTGAGTTGCTATTTAGGGTATTTTCCAGAATTTTTTCTTTTTAGAGTTTGCATTATAGGTACATCCAGTGTAATGTTGCCAAAATTTGTAAATTAGAAAAATGGTAGGCTAGTTAATCAATACATATTATGAATATTTATTCATCTTCTGCGGAAATATCTCGGTCATTGTTTTCTAATTCAAAATGTTGTAAGTTGTCCTTACCATTTCTATGTGTTTTCCTATGCATTTACTGATGTAATTATGTACTATGTTTATTTTACTTGAATTGGTTTAAATGATTACTCTACTTATTGATTACTTTTTTATCATGCATGTGTGTATGCTCGTTCAGTTATCTTACTTCTTGGTTATAAGTTTTGTTCATTCTTTATGGAAAGTCGTGACTTATCTATAACCGCCAATGGGTGGAATGGCGGGGTTTGTATCCCTTATGCTACCACTTGGAGAGGTAACTGGATCTACTTGTTGTTACGGGATTTACTTAGTTCATATTGAACTAATGCAAACTTCTACTTTCTTTGTGCAGGTTTATTAGATGGAGAAACCTCACTATGACAGCTAAACTTGACATCCTACAACATGTTATCCACTCTACACTATCCTATGCCTATTGAATATAATAAGGACTAAATTCCTGGCCTAACTATTCCTACTGCTATTGTTTACATACAGTTGGGGTTTGTAAGTTCTGAATCTTTTATGGTTTTCTTTGTTATTGTGGTTGAGGCTATGATAATTTTTATCCCTCCGCTATGTATTTATAACACATAATTTGGATTGTGATATTGCCTATGCTTATAGGCTTAAGTCATAACACTTAACCAACATTATATTTAAAGTTTGTATATATTATGGTTTATGTGGTAAGCCATTCATGGCATATTCGATATGCCATGAAACCATGGCTTAAATATGCCAATGAGGGTTTTGTTGGGGGTTTTAATCCAAAAATGCATTGTTGGGGTTGGACTATATGCATATGGGTAAACATTACGTTGATGGTGGTGTAGTTAATGCTCCTTGGGATGGGGGGGAAATGAAGCCTAAGCTTGGGTCGGTCGTTGTTTGGGATTCATTTGGTATGTAGCTGTGGGTTGTCTACGTGGTTTGGCTCTTTGGTTTCATCTCGACGTGGAGGAATAGGCTCACCATGCACTTTGAAGGTATTCTCTATGTTTGGTTTTGCATTGTTTGCTATTGTTTGCTTTGGGTGTAGGTTTTGGAATACTTCTGATAGTTCTTTTTTTCGAATTGTAGGTGGCAGGGGACTTCCAATCACGAGTCCTAGGTGTTTACAAGACCATCTACGATACCCTTCCACAAGTAAGCCCTCCGACAGCTTTAGGCCTGTTACCTCAGTGTGTAAATATTTAGCAAAAGATCTGTGTTGAAAAGTTTAAATTTGTGAATATTGGGTTATGGGTTTGACTGTATGGAGATTTTGGGTTAATGGCCATCTAGATATGCGTATGTAAATTTTATTTTGATGATGGTGTGAGTGTGGTGCCTTCGGGCCATGTCTATCTAGCCAAGATTCACCTCTGCAGTAAAATCGCACTATAAGTACCCATACTAACCTTATGAAAAATTATGGAAGTGATTGATAGCATTATGGGACTCGGAACTTGATGCGACTAAGAATGATTGGGGACGAATTCACTAGGGGGAAGGTTAAAATGATGAGTGGATCCTTAAGAAGTTGTAGAAGAATAACAATTTCCATGATGACCTAAGCCTTATGGGCTCATTCTAAGTTAAAGTAACTCGTGAATAGGTTGATTTCTTGGTTAACAATTAGAGGGTCGGTATGATCCTCTTTTGGTATCAAAGCAAGGATAGTTCATTATTTACAGAATACATAAGTATGGCATGAAGTGCCAAGAAGACCTTCCTATAACTTTTACTAAAAAACTTAAAGCTTCCTCCTAATGAAATTACCATCAATGATATTTTTCCCTAAAGCTTATCAACACAAATTAATCTCGCAAACTTGCCAAGGGGGAATTTTAATGCATTAAGTACAGTTACTTATATGGTGTACATAAGTACATGTACAAAGACATATTTATATATTGAAAATTTCTTATATATATAAAGTATTGACTCAAAAGAATTATAAATACTTTGGGGGAATTTATGACTAATTATTGGAAAATTAAGTATGCGATTGGTTCTTTGAGTATTGCACAATTTGGAGAGTCTATTTCATTATAGTGTTCACTTAGTGGCTTTTAACTTGTCATTGGTCTATGGTTTTAAATTATTTTTTTTCATTTTTTTAATTGTTTCTCTGAACTTTGGACTCAACAAAGAAATTGTTTGTTAGGCTATGGTTTTGGGAGTTCCACTCAAACGGCCAAGTTTGAATCCCATATTTTTGGTGTTTGCACCCCCTCATATCCTACCTAGGAATTGGGACACTAGCTCCACTTGGATACACAGTTTGGGTGTTTATGTGAAGATGAATCTTAGAAGAATTATTGCTTTTGCCAAAAGAGGTTGGTCCCTACAAACGACCTGTTGTGCAAACAAACTGGCTTTCGAGGGGAAAACCATTAACACCAGCAGTTCCATTTTCCTATAAGGTGTTGTGGCATGGGGCGCTATTTCGAAAAAATTAACCTAGGACTTACTCTTGATCCCATCTTCATTTTCGACATTGAACTTTCGTGGGTGGCGTGACATGCCACCATATTGACTGCTGAACGTCGACTGCGTTGAATTTGTTGTATTTCAGTATTGATAAAAAAAATTGGTATGCATTTAATTGGTGGAAATACTGTAGTACCTGTGCCACAATTTTCTTAATTATGTGATAAATTCTTAACTGCACAGCTAAAAGAAGTAGTCTTCCTCACCATAAATGATGGCAGAGTTAGTGCCTTGATTCGCGAGGAGCTATGCGTGCCGTAGGAGGAAACAGTTACGGGTCGTTGGTTATTTATTGTGCTACGGTCCTCTCGAATGGGGGAAATCCTTTTGGGAAAATGGCAGGCGAATTTTTTTGTTTGGAGAAATCAAGAATGTTGGAAGGGTGAGTTTTGATGAATGGAAGAGCACCGACGATGGTACGCTCCTGCAATTTTGTTCCTTTCTGGTAGCAGGGTTTTTCCTTATGAATTACGAGTGTGTACTAGTATGATCCATCTCTACGTTGTAGATTTGAAGCATTTTTTTTATGTCTGCATTAAAAAATATTCCCTCTCATTTACTATATGCCTGCATTTTATTTCATGGAGCTAAAATACCAGAATTATAGGATCTAGAAAAAACTCCTCTCCATTATCTGAAATATCAATCGATTACCCATCCTCTGCGTTGTTAGATTTGAAACGTGTGTGTTTAGTTTTGCATTGAAATATATTCCATATCATTCACTATATTCCTCCGTTTTATTTCTTGGAGCTGAAATGCCAATTCACCCATGTCTAAGTTGTAAGGTATGGAAAATGCCTTTCAATTTCACCGAGATACCATGCGATTATCTTTCTATGCGTTATCAGAGATGGGATGCCTCCTTAGATTATTCACATATGTGTTGATTACATCCGGAAATAAATTCAAAGTGTTACTTCATTTACCAATGGTTGTTGGATTTCATGATCTAACTGAGTTAAGATCAAATCTCTTTATAGAATTTTGGATTGTCTCTATTGGATGTGTGGGATTTTACTAGTTGTAATATTCCCAAGATTTTGCATCAATTTATTTTTCTACGAGTTAAAGTTTATTCATTTTATTTGGAAATGGTATAACATCAGAGTTGTAACATATATTTTATGCCTGGGTTTTTCTTTTAATCAGATCTTGAATTGTGGAATGTATTACTTCTCCCTGAATCATGACCTCTATACATGCTTTCCATTTGACCGATTAGATTGCTACTTGTGTTCTTGATTTACGATATGAGTGGTTGAATCCCTGTCTATAATCAAAGTTGTTTTAAACAGATCAGAAGATCTTTTGGATTGGGATCTCCATTACGCAAGGACAAAGTTATAGTAGCATTAGACTGTCCCTACTTACGACCTTAAACAAAACCAATTTGAAAACGCGTGACATAGCCTTCAAAGTATGAGATAGAATTCGGGTGTGTATGCATCGCGTTTTCTAAATACAATGATTATTTCTGGAATTTGGTATGCATAGGATACAAAATCAAACTTTATAAGTTTTATATCTGTGGTAGATTTTGGTGTTTTTCAACTACATCCTGAAAAATGTTTCAACTGCATATGCTTGTGATATTAACAACGGATCTTACCTGGTTTGTGTGTATTTCGATTTGATCGTTGAGCTCATGTGGTGCTTGTATGTTGTTTAAACTTAGCTACATTTCTTTTTCTTTCTTTGACTGAAGAGGTGATTTTCCTACGATGTGGATGACTTGGAAAGGCTTAAAATGTTAATTATATTGATAATTCTATTTTGGCAGAAATTATTTAATTAAAGAAATGAAAGAAAGCAAATATCGATTCATTATCCTTGGGTTATACTAAAAGGATTGACTTATCGTTTTGTTGTGTAATTATGTAAAGAATGAAAGGATTGAGATATTTCTTTATGTTCTAGTTGTTGGGTGCATAACCATGTACAGAATGAAACGAGAAGTTATGAAAATGCATAATATTGGAATGCACCAATAAAATTTAGGGAATGGATAAAATCGCTTCATATATACAAGTTATTGTTAGTTTTTCAACATTCTAGCTAGCATTATGTTAGGATCTTTAACTGAGAGAATAACAAGTATAGCAATCAAACACAAGAGACAATGAACATAATGTTTTCCTTGGGGAAACCATAAATGGAGAAAACCCCACAACTTCCTCAGAGATAGAATCAGCACAAAAGGTAACACCACAAAATAGTAAGATGCTCTCCCGACAACAGTAACCTTCTTCTTGTCTAGCCCTAGTTTCTTCTCCTTCCTCAACTATGTGCTACACTTGAGTGTGTTTGTGATGTGTGCTAAATAAAGAGTCTAGCTCTCTATTTATACTAATCTCGACATTACTAAAACCCTACTAGGGCTGACCTCTCCTAGGAGAGTCTAATAACCCTAGTGCCTCGGAACTGTAGAGACTTTAACCCTTAGAAAATAGGAGGGTTACCCATAATGACTTGACATGAATTTTCTACATTATTGATTCTCCTGACCGAAACATCGAGGCATGGCATAACATGATAACATCCCGGAATAAACATCGGGTAACAATAAATAAGAAATACAAGTGAATACATTTTGAAGTTACAATTACATCAACACTCCCTCTTAACTAGGAAGGTATTCTCTCAACACAATTTTCATCACTGGTCTTCTTCTCTGGATCTTCTCGTCATCTGCATCTCTAAGTCATCCTAATCTTCAAGTATTCTTTTTCTTCATGCCATCTTCTTTTCTAGATATGGATCATCACTTGATCTGGATCATCATCACTGGACATCATCACTCGATCTAGATCATCACTCAATCTGGATCATCATCATTGGATCTGGATCATCACTCGATCTGGATCATCATCGCTGGACATCATCACTAGATCTGGATCATCACTCAATATGGATCTGTCAGAGTCATCATAACTAGATCTAGATCATAGCTCGATCTAGATCTCCTATGGTCATCATCATATGTGCTATCTCATGATTCTTCTCATCATAGGAAGTTCTACAGAGCCATCCTTCTTTCATGATGGGTGTATGCCTACCTCCTCGTAGGTCTTTGGTAGCCCTTACATCTGACCTACTCATCAGAATCGCCAGCACTCACATCTGACCTACTCCTCAGAAAGGTGGTAGACCTTACATCTGACCTACTCGATAGAATGGCCAGCACTCACATATTATGACCTACTTGTTAGAAAGGCAGTAGCCCTCATATCTGATCATATAGGACCTAATCCTACAGTCACATCAGAATGGCCAACACTCACATCTGACCTACTCGTCAGAAAGGTGATAGCCCCTACATCTATGTAGGAGCTCATCCCACATCAGAATGGCCAGCACTCACCTCTGACCTGCTTGTAAGAAAGGCAATAGCCCTTACATCTGACCTACTCGTCAAAATGGCCAGTACTCACATATGACATGGGAGGAACATAATCCTTTAGCCATGACAGAATGGCTCAGCCCTTATATCTGACTTACTCGTCAGAATGGCTCTTTCAGTCTCAGACTGAGTGTTCTTGGCAATTGAGCAGGTACCTCCATTCCCAGAATGTTAGTCAGCGCTCATATCTGACATGTAAGGAACCAAACCCTCTCACCATAATAGAATGGCTCAGCTCTTACATCTAACCTACTCGTTAGAATGTCTATGGGACTCGTCACTTTCCCTTGGAGGAAACCTCTATCTGGAGAACACCAAGCTTCTCCCTGAAGTACTCGAACTTCACTCTATCCAATGGCTTTGTCAACACATCAGCTATTTGTTCCTTCATTGTAACATACTGGAGCTTCACTGCTCCCCTCTACACCATATCCCATATACAATGATACTTGATATCGATATGCTTCGACTTGTCATGGGACACTAGATTCTCTGACAACGTCATGCAACTCTGGTTGTCATAATGTATACAAGTAGCATCCATCTGGAGATCAAATAAATCAGACAGTAGCTTCCATAGCCATACTACATCACAACTAGTTGAACAATCTATGACATACTCGGCTTCAGTTGTACTCAGTGCCACATGAGATTGCTTCCTGCTAAACTAGGAGATCACACATGATCCCATACTAAAGCAACACCCTGAAGTGCTCTTCCTATTGATGACAGTGCCTACCCAATCTGAATCAACATAACCCTCCAGGTTAATCTTCTGATTCGCATCATACTTGAGCCCATAATCAATTGTACCCATCAGAATATGCTTTGCAGCAATCAAGTGAACATTTCTCAGATCTATTAAGAACTGGCTCAAGGTGTTCATAGCAAAGAAAATGTCTAGTCTCGTGTTTGTCAAGTATATCAAGGACCCAATCATCTGACAATACATCTTAGCATCAACCATCTCTGATGTAGCATCACTCAATAGCTTCAGGTTTGATGCCATAGGTGTTTCCATAGCCTTGCAGTCCACCATCCCAAACCTCTTCAGGATCTCCACTGCATACTTCCCTTTTCCAAGGAAGATTCCATCTGCACTCTGCCACACCTCCATACCTAAAAAATAATGCATCATACCCAAGTCCTTCATCTTAAACTTGGCACCAAGCTTTCTCTTCATATCAGCAATCAACCCATCCATACCTGGCACAAGTAGATCATCTACATATAATAGAAGCATCACTGGGTTGCCATCTTCAACCTTGTAGTAAAGGTTAGAATCTGCTTTACTCTTGGTAAAGCCCAAACTAGATAGAAAGCTGTCAATTCTATCGTACCATGTCCTAGGTGCCTATTTCAAACCATACAGGGCTTTCTTCAATTTGCACACATGAGACTTACTATCATGTGTCTCAAAACTGAGTGGTTGTTCTACATACACTTCCTCTTCCACTACACCATTCAAGAAAGTAGTCTAGACATCCATCTTGTGTATCTTCCATTTCATTACTACAGCCAGAGAAAGTACTGATCTGATGGAAGTGTATTTGGCTATAGGTGCAAAGGTTTCTTCATATTCTATTCATTATTTTTAGGAGAACCCCCAAACCACAAATCTTGCCTTATACTTTTCAATGCTACCGTCTGCAGCATGCTTGATCTTGTAGATCCATTTGGAAGTTACAACTCACTTCCCTTCTGGTCTTGCAAAAACATCCCAAACATCATTCTTCATGATCGATTGGCATTCTTTGATCATAGCATCCTTCCATTCTTTCTGTTCTGCCACTTGTTCATAACTGGAAGGTTCTTTATCAATGAAATCACATTGTAATGCTACATACCCAGAGCAGGATCTGGTCGTCTTTCTTTCTCTGTGATTTTCTTTTGGAGCCCCATATCTTTCCACACCTTGGATAAGTTCTTGTACCCAAGCAGGTTTCCTTTTATGAGGATTCTTCTCCAGAGGTCGATCTACAGGTCTTTGTGGTTCTTAAAATTCTCAATCTTCTTCTTGAGCTTCTTCATTCATGGTTGTATCATGAACTATGGGTGCTTCTGCTTCTTCAGATTCTTCAATAGGTTTCTTTCTGGATTTGTTGTAAGCTGTATCTTCATCAAATGTCACATCCATGCTGATGTCAATATTCTTGAATCCTGGGAAGTATATTCTATAAGCGTTTGAGCTTTCAGAGTATCCCATAAATATACCCTTCTTTCCTGAAGGATATGATTCAGTCCTCTTTTCTTTTGGAATGTGTATGAGCACTAGACAGCCGAATATTCTAAGATGGCTGACTTCTGGTTTCTTGCTGGAGAAATACTTCTTCAGGAGTCTTATTCTCGATTACTCTATGTGGAGTATGGTTCTGTATATACATTGCTGTTCGAGAAGCTTCTGCCCAAAGATGCATAGGGAGGTCTTGATCATGAAGCATTTCTCTTGCACGTTCCATGATAGTTCTATTCTTCCTTTCTGCAATCCCATTCTATTGTGGATTATAAGGAGTGGACAACTCCCTCTTAATCCTTAATTATTTGCATAGCTCTTTGAATTCATTTGAACTGAATTCTCTACCATTATCTGATTGAAAATTCTTTATCTTCTTTTCAATGTGATTCTCAATCAAGGCTTTAAATCCCTTGAACTTGCTGAATACTTTGTCTTTGTTCTTCATGAAGTAAACCCATGTATTCCTAGAAAATTCATCAATAAAAGAAACATAATATGAATACCCGCTTAGTGATTTTGATGACATCTGACCACATACATCGGAGTGGATGATTTCCAAGATTCCTTTTGCTTTACTTTCACTGCTTGGAAATGTCTTCTTTGTATTCTTTCCTTTCGCAAATCCTTTGCAGACCCCATCATGTTTTGCTTGGATTTCTGGAAGACCTTCAACAACTTTCCTTGCAATAGGTAGTGCTTTGTAATGCACATGTGCAAGCCTTTTATGCCAAAGTTCACTTGGCTCTACTGTGTCATGGACCAAGTCTTGTTCTAGATTACCCTTTAATTTGTACAAACCTCCTTCTTGTTCACCAATCACTATTGCATCATCAATAGTGTTTCCTTTTGGCCACATGATGACTTGACCATCTATGAATGGAACCGGCATTCATTTTGCATCTAATGCCAATATGGAGAGGAGGTTCTTCTTGAGTCTTGGCACACACAATGCTTCCTTCCTTGTTAGAGAATTTCCAAAGTATAGCTTATAGAAAGATTCTCCACTACCTTTTATTGGATATTGGTCGTCATCTCCTAGCTTCACCTTGTGAGGTGTTTCATGTTCTGATAGTCTCACAAAGGATTCCTTGAATCATGTCATTTGTTTGGAAGCCCCACTATCTATGAGCCAATCATTGCTTCCATGAGTAATGTTTCCTATGAGAGCGGAAATCAAAACATATTCATCTTCGCTTGAAGAATCTTCACTTTCATATCTAGTTCTTTTCTTGGATGGTTCATCATCCTCTGCAGCATGAGCATGATGTCTTCTTTTGTTTCTCCTCTTTGTTAGATTTGGTTTCTTAGGACAATTCTTTGCATAATGTCCTGCTTCATCACATGTATAACATATGACTCTAGATTAATCTTTTCTAGTGTTATCTTTGTGATAGTGCTTACCTCTATGGTGATGAGACCTTCTTTTGGTTGACTTGGAGTGTACCGTGAGAGCTTGATCTTCACTTCCCATCTTTTCTTCTCGAGCTGCTATCCGAGATTCTTCTTGAGAACACTCTTCCCATAGTCTGCTGAGATTGACTAACTTATTTCTAGCACAGATTCCTTGGATGAAAGAATCCCATGACCTAGGGAGGCCATTCAAGGTAGTCATCACAATCTCTGCATTTTCCACTTCTTCATCGACTGCTTCTAGTTGTTTCTTGATCTGAGAAACTCTTGTGAAGTAAGACTGGATTGTTTTTGCATTCTGAATCTTCACATTCTTTAGTTGTTTTCTCAGAGTCATCTTCCAGTTTATGTTCTTCCCTTCAAACAATTTGGTTAGGGAATCAAACATGGCTTTAGGTGTCTTTAGGGAGGACACTTGTGGTATGAGATGATCATTGATGGAATGAGCAATGATTCTCTTTGCCATAACCAACTTCTTCTTATGCAAGGCCTTAGCCTCATCTCCCTCTGGAACTAGAACCTCCTCATGGATGTAGGAGTCTAACTCATTCTCTTCTAAGACCAGGGAGATCCTATACTTCCAAGCTCAAAAGTTATTAGCTCCCTCAAGATTTTCATCAAGCTTGGTATGATGAGACATCTTAACTGAGAACCTCAAATGGAAATAAAAAATATTTTAAATCTTACCAGGTCAAGATGTCGGATCTAGATTTTGAGCTGAAATCCTGCAGAGCTCATTCAGGAGCAAATCAGGGTTTTTCTTTTCTAGAGTTTTGTCCAACCAAATGCTTTGAAATTGATCCCTAACTTCAATTTTGGGGAGGAAATCAATCCAGGCCTGGGCTCACTGAAAAATCCCTCTTCTGTGAGAAGCCCTAATTTCCAGCAGTAGTGTTGGGTCCCAAAACTGAAAAACCTCAGAATTGGATTCTACTTCGACAGAAAGATGCACCCTAAGGAGGAGAGTTATTCCACCTTACTTTTGCTGAAAATCTGTGGAGAGAGATCCACAAAGTAGGAATCCATAGTTCCTGCAACTACACAGTGTCTTGTTCTCAGGCTAGCTCTGATACCATGTTAGTTTTTCAACATTCTAGCTAGCATTATGTTAGGATCTTTAACTGATAGAACAAAAAGTACAGCAATCAAACACAAGAGCCAATGAACACAGTGTTTTCCTTGGGGTAACCATAACTGGAGAAAACCACGCAACTTCCTCAGAGATAGAATCAACACAAAAGGTAAAACCACAAAACAGTAAGATGATCTCATGACAGCAGTAACCTTCTTCTTGTCTAGCCCCAATGTCTTCTCCTTCCTCAACTATGCACTACACTTGAGTGTGTTTGTGATGTGTGATAAATAGAGAGTCCATATCTCTATTTATACTAATCTCAACATGATTAAAACCCTACTAGGGCTGACCTCTCCTATGAGAGTCTAATAACCCTAGTGCCCCGGAACTGTGGGGACTTTAAACCTTAGACAATAGGAGGGTTACCCACAATGACTTGACATGAATTGTTTACATTATTGATTCTCTTGATCGGAACATCGGGGCATGACATAACATGATAACATCCAAGAATAAACATCAGGTTACAATAGATAAGAAATACAAGTGAATACATTCTGAAGTTACAATTACATCAACAATTATATAGGTTATATTGAATGGTTACAATGTGGTGCATGCTAGGAGAGGGAATACATTTCATTACACTCATAAGGATAAGGTTGATATGAATTATTGGGAATAATTCTTATAATCATTGTATGCTTATCTAAATGTTTCCATTTAAATCAAAGTTTGGTAAGTTTTGTAGTGGTGGATTATGTTTATGTGAATAGGTTGTTCCATTTTAATTTGGTAAGTAATCTTGGTGACTGAGATTGGCAGTGGATGTGCCACCAAGTAGTGATTTACTATAATTTAGATGTTACATTGCTAGTTTATTTGTAAATAAGTTATTCCATTTTAATGGGGGAGTACCTCTCGGTGAAAAGGTTGATGAAAAATATTGGCTGTGGATGTAATTCTTCTCTTGAAAAATAATATAAACCAGCTTTGGCAGACGTAGCCTCAAGGATGGGGTGAACCACATATATGATTGTTTGTATTTTTTTATTATGTTTTATGATGGTATTTAATGATGCACAATGATAACCTAACTTTATTTGTGCAATGGTCTATTGCAAGCATACATTTTAAGGTATATATGTCATGGGGAAAAGTTATTGGATAGTTAAACAATTCTTTACCTTTGTGTTTAACATTCAATTTCAATATCTTGATCTGTAGGTGAGTAATGATTGAATGTAGGATATTAATAACATGACCTTAGAATAAGGAAAAGTATTAGTAATGTTTTATGTTGTGAAAAAATTGAAGTACGACCAAAGAATTAAGATCAAATATTGGGAGATTGAGATGAATGTATCAGTTCTTTCTACAATGTATTAGCTTCTTTTTACATTTATGTGAATTACACCCTCTCAAGGGATTAACATGGTTGGATTGTTGTTTATAGTAAGGATTCATTTTTGTTTTTGTTTCTTTACCCCATTTCCATAATTTTACATTGAGGAATTATGGAGATGTTACATATGGTATCAGAGCCGAGGTTGCAGCACTCGGGCATATTGGGCTGAAAACGATCCTACATATTTTTGAAACGAACAACCAAGTTTCCTTTGAGATAACATGAATCAACAAGTTCATACATAGCTGCAACATAGGAGCCTTAAGTTGTACCAGCAAGAGGATGTATAGCTAGGCAAGAGAGGTTGAAATAGCTTTGGGAAAATTACAACGCGATGGCCCATTGATTTCACCTCATTAATGTCGAGCACAACCAGATAAGTACATCAGTATCTTGCTATCTCTTTTATTACCTCCAAAGATGTTTTATGAATTGCTAAGGCCATTGTTTCATCTTTATTGAGTTGCACAAGTAACATTTTAGTGAGGTATAGGTGAACTCCTAGTCGATGAAAATATTATGATAGATTCGATTATGAATATTATTGTGGAATTTTGAATTGTGGAAAGGGGAACTTTTAGAACCTATATTTTCAAACTAACCATTAATGACATCATGTATTTTGGAAAAGATTCTTCGAACCTCCATGTTGACAAATTGTACTAGATTGCATTGGGAAACATAGTGAATGTTGTTGTTAAGTATCGTTAGAATAACATGTGACATATTTTATAGACTAGTATTGAAAGGATTACAACATTAACGATAATATAGGAATGCTAAAGATCTGGTGAGAATTGAATATTGATTATAAGTCTTCTAGACCTATTGTGGTTTACCCTATTGGTAATAAATAAATGTAAGTGGCTCATGCGAATATGTTTCCAAGTCGATTTAGAGGTTCCATTATGTTAGGGGATATATTTGTATATATGTGTGTGTGTGTGTGTGTGTGTGTGTGTAAAAATATATATATAACTTACCTTAGACATATTCTTTCTTAGAGGGAAAATAAGAAAAATATCTTGGATATATCAAGGTAGCTATTAAAGGGGACTTGGTAAGTTTATCACTTAGGAAAGGAGTAATTTTTTACCTTAAAAACCTTGTAAAATATTTTCTAAAGTTATCACCTATAGTGAGAAGATTCAAGCGTGAAGATAAGTGAAAATAGTAACTATGTTAGAGGCATATATTATTAGGATTATGAAAAGTATAAACTTTATCAAATGAATGTTAGTGATGTTAAAAGTACAAATGTATAAACACTAACATTATATAAAATGTGAAACACCTGTTTACATTTGAATTTTCATGTAAAAATAGGAGCAAATAGTTTCATTATAGTTACATCGGTACTTGGCACTCGAATGGTTACGATTAAAAGACCATTGTAGAATTGCACATATGTAACATACTTCTAAATGGTTATTTTGTGGTTATGCACAACAATGATTGATTAATGAAGTGAGTGCTAATTGGTTTCTAAATGAATATCCTATCTTGCATATGATTATTAATTATTATAAAGTGAATGTTAATTACTTTATAAGATGTTGCTAATTAATTGGTGAATGTTTTTATGACTGAATGTCGTTATCTTACTAAAGTGGATGCTAAGTGAAGATAGGACATGAATGTTAAAATTGTTGTGAAGAGACTCCACGTTAGTTGCAATAATATTTACAACTATTTCAATATATGGCCTTTACTTGTAATTGTTAGCACACAAGAAATGGGGTTGTGCACATAATGAGTTTTTATCTATTTATACATCTTCACTAGTACTAATGATCTTTTGACATTTTCACAAGTACGACAATGTTCCTTAAAGTATTTCTTTCAAGGAAGGAAAAGGAAAATAGCTAGACTTCTTGTGAACTGGGACTGCAGTATAGCTAATTTGAATAGTAAAATGTGTTGTGCATAAATCAATGATGTTACTAGTGCACCAGTATGAAGGCTCTTATTTTTTTATGAACAAAAATGTTGTAATACATGACTTAAGGAGATGAAATGGAAAGTGATGGTAAGTAGTTTACTTTGAAAGATTATTGTTATTTGAATCAATGATATGACATGGTAAAATAACCATCTATAGAGTTATTGCAGGTACATGAACTGGGGCCATGAAGAGAACCAGGGCTCCATGACTGTAATAAGTTGAAAGATATGAGAGAAATCTCACACACATAAAGTGGTTACCCATGAGGAGTGTGGGAATGAAGAAAGTGTAAAAGAGGTACATATTTCCCCCTTGGCCAGCTAGGAACCAATATGCATTTTACGGATGCCTGGATATAAGACATTCTGGTTAGGAATCTTTTCGCACACATTCACACCACGTAGGAGGACTGTCATGAGAGTGGGGGATCTGTGAAGAGAATAACCTATAGGTGTTATGGTGTGCCAAAAAGGAAGTGCCTCAGCTTGGCGAAGCACCCTGAATAGCACATGTAGGAGATATGCCTGAAGAAGGGTATCGTGTTTATGTTGGGTAGCTTTGATCAGTACTCGGGGTACTGTTAGCACTTGAAGTGCTTTATTAGATGGAGGACATCTGGAGAGACTAAGAAATAATACTTGGAAATGTTATGTGCACAACAAGCGAATTCATTCCCATGAGGTAATATCCTTATCTATTGGAAAATAGAACATTATGTGTATTGGAACCATTGTGAAATATGAAATTAAATAGTGTTGGATTTTGAATTATACATTACTGACAATGTTGATGTTAGTAGACATGCAGCTGTATGGTTATACTACAGGTTGGTGACCTAAAACACTTGATGAAATCCTATTAATGTAAAATATTAAGTGAACAAGTTAAAAAAAATGTCTGATTATGTTTAGAAAGAATGTGAAAGATGGAAATGAGGAAGAGCTAAGGACAAGGCTTAATGATCATGTAAACATCGAGGATGGTGTTAGTTCTAAGGGGTAAAGGATGTAACATACCTTTTCTATGCGACACTAAAAAAACAAAGACTATAAGTAAAATGGCACTGTACATACCAATCCTACCCTTATGAAAAATTATGGAAGTTATTGATAGAATTAGGGGACTTGAAAATTGACGCAACTAAGAACGATTGGGGACAAATTCACTAGGGGGAAGGTTAAAATGATGAGTGGATCCTTGGAAAGTCGTAGAAGAATAACAATTTCCATGACGACCTAAGCCTTATGAGATCATTCTAAGTTGAAGTAACTCATGAACATGATGATTTCTTGGTTAACAATTAGAGGGTTGGTATGATCCTCTTTTGGTATCAAAGAAAGGATAGTTCATTTTTTACGGAATACATAAAGTATGGCATGAAGTGCTAAGAAGAACTTCTTAGAAATTTTACTAAGAAGCTTAAATCTTCCTCCTAATGAAATTACCATCAATGATATTTTCCCTAAATGTTATCAACACAAATTAATCTCGCAAACTTGCGAAGAGGGTATTTTAATACATTAGGTAAAGTTACTTATATGTGTTAGTTTTTCAACATTAAGCTAGAATTATTAGGATCTTTAACTGAGAGAATAGAAAGTACAACAATCAAACACAAGAGACAATGAACACAGTGTTTTTCATCAGGGAAACCATAAATGGAGAAAACCCCACAACTTCCTCAAATATAGAATCAACACCAAAATAGTAAAAGCCCAAAATAGTAAGTGATTTTTCAACAATAGAAACCTTCTTCTTATCTAGCCCCAGTGTCTTCTCCTTCCTCAACCATCCACTACACTTGAGTGTGTTTGTGATGTGTACTAAATAGAGAGTCCAACTCTCTATTTATACTAATCCTGGCATGACTATAAACCTACTAGGGTCGACCTATACTAGGAGATTCTAATAACCCTAGTGCCCCGAAACTGTAGGGACTTTAACCCTTAGATGATCGGAGGGTTACCCACAATGACTTGGCATGACTTGGTTACATTATTGATCCTCCCAATCGAAACATCGGGGCATGAAAACATGACTCAATTACATTATAGATACATCCCGGAATAAACATCGGGTTACAATACATAAGATACATAGATGAATACATTTCGAAGTTACAAATACATCAACACTCCCTCTTAACTAGGAAGGTATTCTTTCGACACAATTTTCAGCACTGGTCTTCTTCTCTGGATCATCTCATCATCTACATCTTCAAGTCATATTGGTCTTCAATTCATCTTCATATTTGGATTTGGATCATCACTAGACATCATCATTGGATCTGGATCATCACTCGATCCAGATCATCATTGGGCATCATCACTGGATCTGGGTCATCACTCGATCTGGATCATCATCACTGGATTTGGATCATCACTTGATCTGTATCATCACTGGGCATTATCATTGGATCATCACAGGTGCTATATCATGATTCTTCTCATCATAGGAAGTTCTACAGAGCCACCCCTTTTTCATGCTGGTTGTAGGCCTATCCTCCATGTAGGTCTTCTTCAGCACTTATATCTGACCTTCTCATTAGAATGGCACACCCAGCACTCACATCTGATCATGACGGAACACATACCAACAATCACATTAGAAAGGCACAACACTCACATCTGATCATGAGGGAACACATCCCAACAACCCTATTTGATAGGCTCAACACTCACATCTGATCATGAGGGAACACATCCCAACAACCCTATCGAAAAGGATTAGCACTCACATCCATCAATGAGGGAACACATCCCAACAACAATGATGGAAGGGCTCTGCACTCACATCCACCCATGAGGGAACACATCCCAACAATAACGATGTAAGGGCTCTACACTTAGATCCACCCATGAGGGAACACATCCCAACAACAATGATGGAAGGGCTTGCACTCATATCTGATCATGAGGCAACACATCCCAACAGTCATATCAGAATGGCCCCCAGTCCTAGACTGAGCTACCTGGTAACTGACCAGGTGCCTCCATTGTCCTAGAGAATGGTAGTTGCCCTTACATCTGACTTACTTGTCGAAATGGCCAACACTCACATCTAACATGGGAGGAACCTAATACTTTAGCCATGATAGAATGGTTCAGCCCTTACATCTGATAAAGTGGGAACACATCCCTTTGTCACATCAAAATGGCTTCTCAGTCCTAGACTAATTTTTCCTGCTAACTGAATAGGTGTCTCCATTCCCAGAATGGCAATTGCCCTTACATCTATACTACTAGATAGAATGGCCATCACTCATATCTGACATGGAAGGAACCAATCCTCTCACCATGACAGAATGGCTCAGCCCTTACATCTGACCATGGAAGGAACCAATCCTCTCACCATGACAGAATGGCTCAGCCCTTACATCTGACCATGGAAGGAACCAATCCTCTCACCATGTCAGAATGGCTATGGGTCTCATCACTTTCCCTTGGATGAAACTTTGATCTCGAGAACACCAAGCTTCTCCCTGAAGTAATCAAACTTCAGCCTAGCCATTGGCTTCGTCAATACATCAGCTATCTGTTCCTTCGTCACAACATACTGGAGCTTCATTGCTCCCCTCTGCATCATATCCCTGATATAGTGATAGTTGATCTCGATATGCTTCAACTTGTCATGGAACAGTGGATTCTCTGACAAATTCACATAACTTTGGTTGTCTAATGTATACAAGTAGCATTGAACTTGATATCAAATAAATCAGACAGTAGCTTCCTCAGCCATACTACCTCACAACTAGTTGAACAAGCTGCCACATACTCTACTTTAGCTATACTCAGTGCTACAAAGGATTGCTTCCTACTAAACCAAGAGATCACACCCGATCCCATACTGAAGCAACACCCTGAAGTGCTCTTCCTATTGATGGCACTACCTACCCAGTCTGAATCAAAATAACCCTTCAGGTTAATCTTGTGATTCACATCATACTTGAGCCCATAATCAACTGTACCCTTTAGTTACCTCAGAATATGCTTTGCAACAATCAAGTGAACATGTCTTAGATCTATCAAGAACTGGCTCAAGGTGTTCACAGCAAAGCAAATATCTGGTCTTGTGTTTGTTAGGTACATTAAAGACCAAATCATATGATGATACATTGTAGCATCAACCGACTCTGATGAAGCATTGTTCAATAGCTTCAGGTTCGATGCCATAGGTGCGGCCATAGCCTTGCAGTCCATCATCCCAAACCTCTTCAGGATCTCTATTGCATACTTCCCTTGTCCAAGGAATATTCCATATGTAGTCTGCCACACCTCCATACCCAAGAAATAATGCATCGTCCCCAAGTCCTTCATTTCGAACTCGAAAACAAGCTTTCTCTTCGTATTAGCAATAACCCCATCCATACCTGTCAAAAATAGATCATCTACATATAGTAGAAGCATCACTGGGTTGTCATATTCAACCTTGTAGTAAAGGTTGGAATCTACTTTACTCTTAGTAAAGCCCAAACTGGATAGAAAGCTATCAATTCTGTTGTACTAGGTCATGGGTGCTTGTTTCAAACCATACAAGGATTTCTTCAATCTGCACACATGGGACTCCCTGTCACGAGCCTCAAATCCGAGTGGCTTCTCTACATACACTTCATATTCCACTACACCATTCAAGAAAGTGGTCTTGGCATCCATCTGGTGTATCTTCCATTTCATCACTGCAGCCAGAGAAAGTACCAATCTGATGGAAGTGTATTTGGCTACAGGAGCAAAGGTTTCTTCATAATCTATTCCTTCTTTATGAGAGAAACCACGAGCCACAAATCTTGCCTTATATTTTTCAATACTACTGTTTGCAACATGTTTGATCTTGTAGATCAATTTGGAAGTTACAACTGACTTCCCTTCTGGTCTTGGAACAATATCCCAAACATCATTCTTCATGATTGATTGATACTCTTCGATCATAGCATCCTTCCATTATTTCCATTCTGCTGCTTCTTCATAACTAGAAGGTTCTTTATCTATGAAATCACATAGTAAAGATACATACCTAGAACAGGATCTAGTCCTCTTTCTTTCTCTGTGATTTTATTCTGGAGCTCCATATCTTTCTGCACCTTGGATAATTTCATGTACCCAAGTAGGTTTCCTCTTATGAGGATTTTTCTCCAGAGGTGGATCTACAGGTCTTTGTGGTTCTTCAAAATCTCGATCTTCTTCTTGATTTTCTTCATTCATGGTTGTATTATGAATTCTGGGTGCTTTTGCTTCTTCAGGTTCTTCAGTAGGTCTTGTTCTAGATTTGTTGTAAGTTGTGTCTTCATCAAATGTCACATCCCTGCTGATGTCAATCTTCTTGTATCCTTGGAAATATATTTTGTAAGCCTTCAAGCTTTCAGAGTATCCCACAAATATACCCTTCTTTCGTGAAGGATCTAATTTTATTCTCTTCTCTTTTGGAATGTGTATGTATACAGGATAGCCGAATATTATGAGATGGCTGACTTCTGGTTTCTTACCGTAGAATACTTCTTCAGGAGTCTTGTTCTTGAGTACTCTATGTGGAGTATGGTTTCATACATACACCATTTTTTTTGCAGCTTTAGCCCAAGGATGCATAGGAAGATCTTGATCATGAAGCATAGCTCTTGCAGCTTCCATGATAGTTTTGTTCTTCCATTCTGCAATCCCATTCTATTTTGGATTATAAGGAGTGGACAACTCCCTCTTAATCCCTGATTCTTTGCATAGTTCTTTGAATTCATTTGAAGTGAATTCTCCACCATTATTCGATCAAATGGTCTTGATCTTCTTTTCAGTGTGGTTCTCGATCAAGGCTTTGAATTCCTTGAATTTGTTGAATACTTCATCTTTGTTCTTCATGAAGTAAACCCATGTCTTTCTAGAAAAATCATCAATATAAGAAACATAATATGCATACCCGCTTAGTGAGTTTGATGACATAGGACTGCATACATCAGAGTAGATGATTTCTAGGATTCCTTTAGCTTTGCTTTCACTGCTAGGAAATGTTTTCTTTGTATTTTTTCCTTTTGCACATCCTTTGCAGACCCCATCATGTTTTTCTTGGAATTCTTGAAGACCTTCAACAACTTTGCTTGCAATTGGAAGTGCTCTATAATGCACATGTGCAAGCCTTGTATGCCAAAGTTCACTTGGCTCTACTGTGTCATGGACCAATGCTTGTTCTGGATGGCCCTTTAATTTGTACAATCCTCCTTTTTGTTCTCCGATCACCATCGCATCATCGATAGACTTTCCTTTTGGCCACATGATGACTTGACCATCTATGAATGCAACTCTCATTCCTTTTGCATCTAGTGATGATATGGAGAGAAGGTTTTTCTTGAGTCTTGGCACAAAAAATACTTCCTTCAAAGTTATATACTTTCCAGAGTCTAGCTTATAGGAAGATTCCCCACTACCTTTTATTGGGTATTGGTAGTCATCTCCCAGTTTTACCTTGTGAGGTGATTCATGTTCTGAGAGTTTCACAAAGGATTCCTTGAATCTAGTCATATGTTTGGAAGCCCCACTATCTAGAAGCCAATCATCACTTCCATGAGTAATGTTTCCCGTAAGAGCATAAATCAAAACATATCCATGTTCACTAGAAGAAATTTCACTTTCATATCTGGTTCTTTTCCTGGATGATTCATCATCCTGTGCAGCATGATCATGATATCTTCTTTTGTTCCCCTTCTTCTTATGAGAGTCACCCATGTTCTTAGGAAAATCTTTTGCAAAGTGTTCTCTTTCATCACATGTATAGCATCTCATTTTATATAGGTCCCTTCTACTATTATCTCTATGATGAGGATCCTTACCTTTGGAGTAATGAGATCTTCTTTTGCCTTTCTTGGAGTGAACTATGAGATCTTGATCTTCACTTCCTATATTCTCTTCTCAAGCTGCTATCTGATCTTCTTCTTAAGAACATTCTTCCCATAGTCTGTTGAACTTGACTAACTTCTTTCTAGCACAGATCCCTTGAATGAAAGAGTCCCATGTCCTAGGGAGACCATTCAACGTGGTCATCATAATTTCTGCATTCTCCACTTCTTCATCTACTGCTTCCAATTGTTCCTTGATCTGAGAAACCCTTGTGAAGTAATACTGGATGGTCTCTGCATTCTGAATCTTCACATTCTTCAGTTGATTCCTCAAATTCATCTTTTGGTTTATGTTCTTCCCTTCAAACAATTTGGTTAGGGCATCAAACATAGCTTTAGGTATATTGAGAGAGGACACCTGTGGGATAAGGTGATCCTTGATAGAGTTAGCAATGATTCTCTTTTCCATAACCAACTTATTCTTATGTAAGGCCTTTTCCTCATCTCCCTCTGGAAATGGAACCTCCTCACTGATATAGGAGTCCAACTCATTTTCTTCCAGGAACAGGGAGATCCTATACTTCTAGGCTCGAAAGTTATCAGCTCCCTCAAGCTTTTCATCAAGCTTGGTATGATGAGACATCTTAAATTGAGAACCTCAAATGGAAATACAAAAGATTTAGATCTTACCAGGTCAACATGTCAGATTTGGATTTGGAGCTGAAATGATGCAATACTGGATCAGGAACAAATTAGGGTTTTTCTTTTCTTGAGATCTGTCCACCCAAATGCCTTGAAATTTATCCCTAACTTCAATTTTGGGGAGGAGATCAATCTAGGCCTGGGATCACTAAAAAATTCCTCTTCCATGAAAATCCCTAATTTTCGGCAAGAGTGTCAGGTCCAAAACTGAAAAACCTCAAAATTGGATTATGCTTCGACATAAAGATGCACCCTAGGAGGAGAGTATTTCCACTATACTTTTGCTGAAAATATGTGGAGAAAAATCCAAAAAATAGGAATCACTAGTTTCTGTAGCTGCACAGTGTCTTCTTCTCAGGTTAGCTCTAATACCATGTTAGTTTTTCAACATTAAGCTAGATTATTAGGATCTTTAACTGAGAGAATAAAAAGTACATCAATCAAACACAAGAGACAATGAACATAGTGTTTTTCATTGGGGAAACCTTAAATGGAGAAAACCTCACAACTTCCTCAGAGATAGAATCATCACCAAAATAGTAAAAGCCCAAAATAGTAAGTGATCTCCCGACAGCAGAAACCTTCTTCTTATCTAGCCCCAGTGTCTTCTCCTTCCTCAACTATGCGCTACACTTGAGTGTGTTTGTGATGTGTACTAAATAGAGAGTCGAGATCTCTATTTATACTAATCCCCGCATGACTAAAACCCTACTAGGGCCGACCTCTACTAGGAGAGTCTAATAACCCTAGTGCCCCTGAACTGCGGGGACTTAACCCTTAGACAATCGGAGGGTTACCCACAATGACTTGACATGACTTGTTTACATTATTGATCCTACCGATCGAAACATCAGGGCATGACAACATGACTCAATTACATTCTAGATACATCCCAAAATAAACATCGGGTTACAATACATAAGATACATGGATGGATACATTCCAAAGTTACAAATACATCAACAATATGATGTACATAAGTACATGTACAATGACATATCTATATATTGAAGATTTATTATATATATAAAGTATTGACCCAAAAGAATGATAAATACTTTGGGGGAATTTATGACTAAATATTGGAAAATTAAGTATGTGATTGGCTCTTTGAGTGTTGCACAATTTGCAGAGTCTATTTCATTATAGTGTTCACTTAGTGGGGTTTCTACTTGTCACTAGTCTATGGTTTTAATTGTGTTTTCATTTTTTTAATTGCTTCTCTGATCTTTGGATTCAACAGAGAAATTATCTGTTAGGCTATGGTTTTGGGAGTTCCACTCAACCGGCCCAAGTTTGAATCCCATGTTTTGGGTGTTTGCACCCCTTCATATACTACCTAGGAACTAGGACACTAGTGGATACATAGTTTGGGTGTTTATGTCAATATAAATCTTAGAAGAATTGTTACTTTTGCCAAAAGAGCTTGGTCCCTACTTGGGGCCTACTATGCAAACAAGCTCGCTTTCGAGGGGAAAACCATTAACACCAACAATTCCATTTTCCTATAAGTTGTTGTGGCATGGGGCGCTATTCTAGAAAAAAGTAACCTAGGACTTACTCCCGATCCCATATTCATTTTTGACATCGAAATTTGGTGGGTGGCGCGAGATGCCACGATCTTGACTGCTGAACCTCGACTGCATTAAATTTGTTGTATTTCAATATTGATAAAAAAATTTGGTATGCATTTAATTGCTGGCATTACTGTAGTACCCCTACCACTATTTTCTTAATTATGTGATAAAGTATTAACTACATAGCTAAAAGAATGAGTCTTCCTTAGCATAAATGATGGCAAAGTTAGTGCCTTGATTCGTAGGGAGCTATGCACGTCGTACGAGGAAATGGTTATGGGTCTTTGGTTACTTATTGTTCTATGGTCCTATCGAATGGAAGGAATTCTTTTCAGAAAAAGGAAGGTGACTTTTTATTCTTGGGGAAAGCAAGAACGCTATAAGGGGGAGTTTTGTTGAATGGAAGAGCGTTGACGATGGTATGCTCCTAAAAAAAATTTCCTTTCTTGTAGCACGGTTTTTCCTTATGAATTACGAGTGTGTATTGGTATGATCCATCTCTGCGCTGTAGATCCGAAAGATTTTTTTATGTCTGCATTAAAAAAATTCCCTCTCATTTACGATATGCGTGCATTTTATTTCATGGAGCTAAAATACCATAATTATAATATATGGAAAAAACGACTCTCCATTATCTAAAATATCAGCCAATTACCCATCCTCTCCGTTGTTAGATTTGAAATGTTTGTCTTTAGTTCTGCATTGAAAGATCTACCATTTCATTCACTATATTCCTCTGTTTTATTTCTTCGAGCTGACATGCCCATTCACCCATGTCTAAGTTGTAAGATATGGAAAATTCCTTTCCATTTAACTGAGATACCATTCAATTATCTTTCTCTGCGTTATCAAATATGGTATTCCTCCTTAGATTGCACATGTCTTTGTTGATTAGATCCGAAAATAAATTTGATGTGTTACTTCGTTTACCAATGGTTGTTGGATTACACGATCTAACTGAGTTATGATCAAATATCTTTATAGAATTTCCGATTGTCTCTATTGGATGTGTGGGATTTTACTAGTTGTGATATTCCCAAGTGTGTGCATCAATTTCCTTGTCTACAATTTAAAGTTTATTCATTTTATTTGGAAATGGTATAACATCAGAGTTGTAACATATATTTTATGCCTGGGTTTTTCTTTTTATAAAATATTGAATTCTGGAATGTACTATTTCACCCTAAATCATGACCTCTATACATGCTTTCCATTCGACTGATTAGATTGCTACTTGTGTTCTTGATCTGAGATATGAGTGGTTGAATCCCTATCTACAATCAAAGTTCTGTTTAACAAATCAGAAGATCTTTTGGATTGGGATCTCCATTAAGTGAGGAAAACGTTATAGTAGCATTAGAAATCCATGCTTACAACCTTGAACTAGAACCAATTTGAAAAAAAACGACTTAGCCTTCAAAGTATAAGGTAGAAATCGTGTGTGTATGCATCGTGTTTTCTAAATGCAATGATTATTTCTGGAATTCGGTATGCATAGGATACAAAATCAAACTTTGTAAGTTTTAGATCTGTGGTAGATTTTGGTGTTTTTCGACTACATCTTGGAAAACGTTTCAACTGCATATGCTTGTGATCTTAAGAATGGATCTAACCTGGTATGCATGTATTTCCATTTGATCATTGAACTTGTGTGGTGCTTGTATGTCATTTAAACTCATCTACATTTATTTTTCTTCCTTTGACTAAATAGTTGAATTTCCTACGATGTGGATAAGTTGGAAAGGATTAAAATGTTAAATATATTGATAATTTTATTTTGGTGGAAATTATTTAATTAAAGAAATGAAAGAAAGCAAAGATCGATTCATTATCCTTGGGTTATACTAAAAGGATTTAGTTATTGCTTTGGTCTGTAATTATGTAAAGAATGAAAGGATTGATATATTATTTTATGTTCAGGTTGTTGGGTGCATAACCATGTAAAGAGTGAAAGGAGAAGTTATGAAAATGCATAATATTGGAATGCACCCATAAAATTTAGGGAATGGATAAAAGAGCTTCATATATACAAGTTATATAGGTTATATTGGGTGGTTATAATGTGGTGAATTCTAGGAGAGGGTATACATTTCATTACACTCATAAGGATAAGGTTGATATGAATTATTGGGAATAATTCTTATAATCCCTGTATGCTTATGTAAATGTTTCCATTTAAATCGAAGTTTTGTATGTTTTGTAGTGGTGGATTATGTTTATGTGAATAGATTGTTCCATTTTAATTTGGTGAGTAATCTCGATGAGTGAGATGGGCAATGGATGTGCCACCAAGTAGTGATTTACTATAATTTAGATGTTACATTGCTAGTTTATTTGTAAATAAGTTATTCCATTTTAATGGGAGAGTACCTGCTGGTGAAAAGGATTGATGGAAAATATTGGTAGTGGATGTAATTCTTCTCTTGAAAAATAATATAAACCAGCTTTGGTGGATGTAGCCTCAAGGATGGGGTGAACCATGTATATGATTGCCTCTATTTTGTTTTATGTTTTATGATGGTATTTAATGATGCACAATGATAACCTAACTTTATTTGTGCGACGATCTATTGTAAGCATATAGTTAAAGGTATATATGTCATGGTGAAAAGTTATTGGATAGTTAAACAATTCTTTACCTTTGTGTTTAACATTCTATTTCAATATCTTGATCTGTAGGTGAGTGATTATTAATTGTGATATCTTATTGCCATGACCTTAGAATAAGGAAAATTATTAGCAATGTTTTATGTTTTGAGAAAAATGAAGTACAACCAAAGAATTAAGATCAAATAATGGGATCTTGAGATGAATTTATTAGTTATTTCTACAATGTATTAGCTTCTTTTTACATTTATGTAAATTACACCCTCTCAAGGGATTAACATGGTTGGCTTGTTTTTTATATTAAGGTTTCATTTTTTTATTTTTTTTTGCCTCATTTCCAGAATTTTACATTGAGGAACTATGGAGATGTTACATCTGTAATCATTTTTTTGTTTTTGTAACTTGAACATATGGCTGGATAAGTTAATGGAAGCTCTACATTTTGGTTTATATGATGTTTTTAAACTATGGTAGTTCCATTGCTTGTAATGAAACCCTTGTCAAATTGCGGTTGTGTGTAGTTTTACTTGTCAATGTCTATTACTGTGGGATATATGGTTTATTTAACATGCCTAAATATTATGATTGTGATGGCCATAATCTTTGCTTACTATTGTGTATTTGTTGTTTTAGAATTCGTGGCTATAACAATATTGACAGTTGGGTTAAGTTCCTTCTTTGGGTTCTTATTTTTTTATGGATATTATGGTGGGGTTTTTCCTCTCGGTCATGAGCCATGATGAGGAAATGTAACAAGAATATTTTGTTTGTTTTATTTTAAAGTGGAGTTGTGACAAAGCAGTGATTTTGATTACAGTTTAAATGTGGGGTTTATGTTCAAGCTTGATAGTTGCGATTTCAACCCTTATGTGAATACGCAACCTATGTAAAGTTTTAATGGATATTCCTCTGTGCATTTCATTCTATTATCGTAGTTTATTGATGTGAAAAGTTGTATGGATTTACAACATTGGTGTTTTACAAATCGAATCCTATAGAATTCAATTCCTGGCATATTTTGACATAGCTTCTATTTAGTAAATAAAATGGGGAGCCTACAGGATTCAATCCTAGGCTACATGGATTGGTGGTTCAATACCATGTGTGTGGGCTTGGTTTTGGCAGAGACTCCAATAGGATTCGATCCTGGATCTTTTAAATGGAAATGTTTTTCATTAGTTGGTTTGCAGTAGATAGTAGAGGTATTTGATATAATCGTTAGGCCTATGGCTAGACCTTGACAGATCTCGATGGTTGGTATTTTATGTAGATATTTATAAAATGGAAATTATTGTTCGGGGTTTGCTTAATATTTATATTCATTATGTTATAATGTTTCAAATTTCTGAAATAGTATTTAATTTGTAATTTTATGCATAGAATTTATGCTATGGCTTTATGTAATAGTTTTGAAGGTTTGAAAAGAATAATAAGCCTACTGGCAATATGTAATCTGCTAGTAGTGGAAAAATTTAGAGTAGAAGTTTATTTAGTTACTATATTTCTTTTACTTTTGTATATAATTTTGATAATGATCAAGAACCTAGCTAACCTAAATTCTCTAGGTCCCGGTAGAAAGAGTACACTATTACAAAAGAGTATTTTAAAAATATTAAAGTTGGAAAGGTAATGCAGAAATAATAAATACCATATAATTTGCTGTGGTTTTGAAAACTGATGAAAACATATATGACAGTTTAATTAATAAGAAATCTGATCTATAATCTCCTATAGTAAAATCCTTATAACTAGGGTTTGGATGAACATGTAAACTTAAACAAGCCTAGTTTCTTTTAAGCTTATGTAAACCAATTAACCTAGTTACAACAAGGATATTCTATTCATTCTTCCAGAGTAAATTCCCTTCATTTATTAAGAAAACTTGTATAGAATATAGGGAAAATCAAGAAATCTCATACATGCAAGTTGAAGCTTATTTTAATGATTGGAAATCCTGCACACTCAGAAACACAACATTAACAAAGACATAGAAAATTATGACCTTTGTTCAGTTAACCAAATAACTTGGGAACTACCACGTTCCACCCAACCATGACTCGGAACCATTCCTGGTTTCAATCTAGATCCCCTCGAGCTGGTTCCAACATGTAAGTAGCTTAGAGATCCTAAGGTAAGGCTTCCTTGTCTGAGATAACGGGCTCTATATGAGTTTCATTTTTCCTCTTAGGAAAAAATGTTCTCCAATAACTCTCTTGAGAATAATCACGTAGAATTGTGGAAGAATCCCAAAATATCCCAAAGCCTCTCTTTGGCTTGGGTCTTTATAGACATACTTTTCAGGAAAAGTGGAAGCTAAATAAAGAATCATTTCTTTTCTTGAAATAACCTTTTTTTTTACTTTATTTAGGTCATTTTAATTTTTAATTAAATTTAACTTAAGAACTTTTCACTAGTTCCTACTTTTACACTTGTAGATAATTAATATTTAATTAACATTAGTAATAATAATATATAGATCCTTTCATTATTATTCATAGTTACTAGTATTATTACTTGTACTTACTCCTTTATACATAATATGTATAAAATATATATTCATATATATCTTTGTTAGCATTTTTACTTTTAGGCATAATTTGTCATGATCCCTAATCACGAGACACTTTTATTTTTACCTTATAGTCACTTCTTTATTAAGGCCTTCACATAGGGGTTAGGTCAGCTAGGTTAGGCAACTCTAAACCTCCTTGCTTGTTGGATTCCCTCGTATAACATGGTAGTTATTCAGTACATTGATGAGATAGAAAAATTTGAAATTTCATTTAATCACTTAAAAATAAGTAAGATGAGATCAATGTTTTATCAGAGTCATTTCACTCAACATATAAATTTTTCAGTAACTACTAGCGTTTATCTAGAGCCCATACTCAACGCTAAGAATAGGGAGATACAACTTAGTGCAATACCAAAGATCCTCACTCAACACTAATGCAACACCCAGGGATACAATGGCCAAATATTTGATGTTCCATAGCTTAGGCTCAACATCAACTTGGAAGGCTCTAGGGGTTATTCCCAATACTTCCAATTCTTATTTTTTCATGTGCTCTAGAGCTTCATGCTCAACACAAATGTTTCATACCTCATGTGTTGAAGAGATTCTCGCTCAACACAATATAAATAGACATGTTCTTGAGAGCTTATCGCTCAACACAAACATCAAATACTCATGTGCCTCATAGCTTGCACTCAACACAAACATCTCATCAAATATTTGGCCCAAGGTCCAGTCCCAACACATGAAATCTTATACATAAAACATATGCAATTGGCTTATGCCCAATGTATCAAATAAATAATCATTCTCAGGTGCACTCGTTTCTTATGCTCAATATACAAAATAAACCATCAAAGCAACATCATAAGCAATGGGGCTTATTCCCATAAGTGTTAGGTAAAAAATTCAAGATATTACATCCAGTGTTTTTGTCACTCAGTTCGCAACAAGGAATGGATAAGCATCATGTATTTCTCACCCCATTCGACTATTTCGAATGGAATTCCAAAATGGTGATCCATTATTTAGAAGCTAGGGCCACAATATTAAGTCTTAGTGTTGACATTCCACTCAAGAAATCTCACAGCTCGAAATTGGAGGATTACTTCTCGGACAAACTTCATGGAGTCATTGAATCAAGAATAAGAAAAGTTGGTGCAAATGGGTACCATAAAATTTACAAAGGATCAAGCACTTGCTGCAGGAGTTTCGAATCCATCCAAAGGAAATAAGAAAGCTATAGATTCAAAGTAGCAAGAGAAGAAGAAGCATGAGAAGCCCAAATCTTCAGACGAGGTTTTGAATCCTAGCAAGGACAGATAGAAGAATAAGCAAGAGAAGACAAAATGCATATATTTTCACAAGGGTTAGCACCCAGAGAGTGCACACATGAAGTAAACCATTGACATGATGGCACAACTCCTTGAGAAGAAAAACATCCCAATTCCAAAAGGCCCAAGGAAGAAAGAGGGAGGTTCAGGCTTAGAGAACAATGAGAGATTCCATGATTTGCTTTCTAGATATTCAATCTCTTCTTTCTTAATCATATATTCAAGTGCCTCAGGGCACGTGACCTCCATGCATGATTCCTTATTGGACCTACATCCTTACAGTGGTCCATCCATCCTTATGGGTGATGATTCATAAATCCAAGCCAAAGGGATTGGCAAGATTGATCTAGAATATGGGTGCTTCAACAATGTGTTATTTATTCCTGATCTTCTAGTGAGCCTACTCTGTGTATCTCAAATGACACACATTGGTATTATCCAAGCGAGTAATATTTACTCAAAATTATGTGGAGATCTCATAAATCTCTATAGGCCAAGTTGTGGCAGTGGGTTTTGTTGACCATGATTCAAGAATGTACAAATTCTCTTATTTACTTCCGTACTCTCGAGGGAATGTGCTGCTACCACATGCCAATGAGACAAGAAAGTTATGGAATGAGATATATGGATATCTCAAATACAGGTACCTCCAAGAACTTAGCAAGGAAAACATGGTTAAAGGGCTTCCTACCATCATGTTTTATGAAGGCACTTGCAAAGGGTAGTGAGAAAACATGCTGAGCACAAATATGAAAAAGGAAAGGAAAGGAGGTTTATCTAAGTGTTTGATTTAATTCATTCAAATATCAAAGAGCCTTCATATAAAAATTAAATTTATGTGTTTACTTTCATATATAATTTCTAAAGGTACTGCTGTGTGCATTTTCTCAAGCTAAAATCTCAAGTTTTTTAGACTTTCAAAGTGTGAAAAGAGTTGAGAATGCATGTGGGAAAAAGATCAAGGTTCTTAGGAATGAGAATGGTATGGAGTGTGACAATAATATTTTTCAAAATATTTGTGAAGAATTTGCAATCCAAATGCAGCATTATGTTCCCTACACACCACAACAAAATGGTGTTGCACAACATAAGAACCAAGCTCTCAAGGAGATGGCTACATGCATGATGGAAGGAAAGGATTTTATTTCTATGATATAAGATGAATCTATAAACTATGTTTCATATGTTCATAACATATCTCCACACAAATCATTGGATGACAAAAATCCATTTGAGGCTTGGAGTGGTCACAAGCCCAATGTTTCTCATTTTAGGGTTTTTGGCTCAAACGATTGGGATAGATTTCCTCCCGAGAAGAGAAAGGATGTGTAAACTGAAATAAAGGATTAAATTATGGTTACATATGCTGAATATGAAAAGGTATACAATATTTTTGATCCCTCATCTCAGAAAACATTAATTGAAAGGAGTGTACAATTCGAAGAAGATCCCATGTAGGAGATTGAACTAGCTTAAGGGGATTGCTCACATCCTCCACTCCATGATGAAGTAAGTGATGATTCTTCCTATGATTTTTATGATTATGATATTGATGATGATATCATGAATCACTGATTCATCCAAAGTGTGTTGAGAAAACCATACAAGAATCTCGTGATCTTGCTCAAGATCCACTAGACTCTAGGAAGACTACATCTCAATTTCACAATGCCTTCTCTACTTGTGAATTCAATATTTCAGAGAGATGATTTATGATGGCTGGATATAATCCTTAGAATTATCAAGAAGCATCACTTTACCCAACATGGAAAACATCCATCAAAAAAGAGTTCAAGTCCTTACAAGTCAATGAGACTTCAGAATTGGTTCCCTTTCCCTCCAAGACGAAACTAGTGCTATGTAAGTGGGTCTGTAGGAAAAAATTGGCTGCTGACGGTTCCGATATAAAGTATCAGAACATGCTGGTTTCCAAAGTCTTATCTCAAGTCCAAGGAGTGGATTATATAGATACATTTGCGATGGCTGCAAAGACAGGCTCTAACAGGCTAGTTTTATCCATTGTTGCATCTATGTGTTGCGAGGTTCACCATATCGATGTAAAGAGTGTTTTTATTCATGGTGACCTTCATGAGGATATCTATATGAAACACCCTAAATGTTTCATTCATTATCCTTAACTTGTTTTCAAGTCTTAGAAGTCTCTTTATGGCCTCAATCAAGCCCCCAGGGCTTGGTATGCCAAGATGGATAGTTTTCTACTATCGCCTGGCTTTGAAAGATGAAAGTATGATATTAATGTGTATTTTCAGCATAATGGTGATTTATTGCAGTTAATAGTGTTGTATGTTGATGACCTTTTTATTACAGGAAGATGCACTAATGATAGGATCATTAAAGTATTCATTATACATTTGAATTCTCCATGACTCACCTTGGATAGTTGAAACAATTTCTTGGCTTAGAGATTGAGTAATATGATGTAGGGATAAATGTAATCCAACCAAATTATGTTGTATACATTTTATGTAATTTTAAAATGGTTGAATGTAAGGTAGACAAGCTCCCATTTCTTTCAGGAATAAAACTAGGTGATTTTGGTGCATCTCCATTTCATGCATCTCCATTGATTTATTTATGGAACCAATAGCTTCATTTATGGAAAAATGAGCCCTATTTATGGAACCATGAGCATTTTTGGTGGAACAATGAACGTTGTTGGTGGAACCATGAACTCTACTTATGGAACCATGAACATTGTTGGTTGAACCATGAGATTTATGGAACCATGAGCTCTACGTGTGGAACCATTAGCACTATTAGAAGAACCATGATAACTATTGGTGGAACTAAGAGCTCTATTTATGGAACCATTAGCATTGTTGGTGGAACCATGAGCTCTATTTATGGAACCATATAAGGAACATTGAAAAAAAATCATGGTAAATGATCATTTTAGGGATTGAACCATGAAGAATGTAAATGGAACCATGGACAACTTTGATTGAAATGTGAACAATGTGGGTGGAACCATATACAATGCATACAACACCATGTGAAATTAATGAAACTTGAATAACTTTTGTGGAACCATGAATATCATAAACATTATTTACGGGCCACAAACCATTTGGTGAGTAACACATACATGGTCATGAGGTGGTGGAATCCATAATAAAGCATATGTAACCATAAGCAAATTAGTTAGTGATGACGAAACCATGAAAATATTTGGTGGAAAAATCTTGCACATTTGGTGGTTGAATCTCCAACAAAGTTAATGCATCCAAGAACATTGTCGATGGAACCATTGAGCAAAATTACTAGAAGCATGAGCTCTAGTTATGGACCATGAGCATTATTGGTGGAATCGTGAACTCTATGCATGGAACCATGATAATTGATGGTAGAAACACTATTTATGGAACCTTGAGCATTGATGGTAGAAACACTATTTATGGAACCATGAGCATTAATGGTGGAAACATGATTAATGGTCGCAAGGTGGTGGAACCATGCAAGGAACATTGAACAAAATTCATGGTAAATGAGCATTTTAGGGGTGGATCCATGTCAATAATGTAAATGGAACCATGGGAAATTTTGATGGAACCATAAATAGTGAGGGTGGAATCATGTAAAATTGCATACAAAACCATGTGAAGGAACCTTGAACAACCTTGGAAGACCTGTGAATATCATAAGAATTATTTATAGCCCATAAAACATTTTGTGAGTAATGCATACATGGTCATGAGGTGGTGGAATCTTTAATAATGCATATGGAACCTTGAACAAAGTTAAATTTGATGAAACCATAAATTGGTGGTTGAGTCTCCATTAGAGTTAATGGATCCATGAGCATTGTTGGTGGAACCACGATCTCTATTTATGGAACCATGAGCATAGTTTGTGGAACCATGAGGTCTAGTTATGGAACCATGAGCATTATTGGTGGACCATGAGCATTATTGGGGGAACCAAGAGCTCTATTTATGGAACCATGAGCATTATTGGTGGAACCATGAGCTCTATTTATGGAACCATGAAAATTGTTGGTGGAACCATGAGCATTAATGGTAGAACCATGAGCTTTATTTATGCAATCACATGTAAAGTAAATTAAAATATAAAATTGAAATACCTATACTATATGGTGCATAATTTTTTATTGAACATATTGTCTGATGCACATCTCTTTTTTCTTGCATAGAAAACTTTGTTATCTTATCAATGTTCTTCTTTTTTGCACGAGCTCGTCCAACCTTCAGAATTCTTGTATATACTTGGCTGAACATGACTAACCATTGCATATTTTATTTTAACTAAATAGGCTAGAAAAACTATGTTGTGTTTTTGTATTGAACTTAGATGGATATATAGTATTTATAAATAGAGAGAACCCCTCTATTGGTGATGTCCAAAAGAGAGAGAGAGAAAGAGAGTAATGCTCAGTTGCCTCTTTGAGATGACAGACTCACATGAACAAAGATCCATATACACTAAAATTTCATTCACACAACCTTATACTCTATATATAGTGCATTAATAGAAAAAAATATAACTACACATGAAGCGGCTATTAAATAGGGTTGACCACCTAGTGGGTCTTAATTAATAAAGAGACCATTTTACATTGAGTAGATATCAACTAGAACTAATAGGCATTATTCAAAAGAGATGGACTAATACATGAGTAAAATAATAATCAATATCATCCAAGTAATGGGGCTACGGTAGGACTCTAACATGCCCTAACCCTTGAAAAGAAAACATGTACTCAAGGCTAGATATGGGGAAACTACTACAAACTATCTAACAATTCCCTAGTGGAATATTCTGGCTATATTTTATTCAAGTGAATGAGAACTTATTGGATAGCGCACTAGTGGAGTAATCACTCTTGTGTGGCCAAAACTAATTCTAGTTGGAGTCAAGTTGATATTTCTTCATCAAGTTTTGATAAGGTAGTTTGAATATGGAAATTCTATGCTATAACCTTCAAACTAAAAACATGAAATACTTGGTAGATATTGGAATGTTCCCAAATAAATAATATTAGGTCATCTATCTAATGAATTATATAATCTAATTTGGGCCATAAAATTTTGGTGCCAATTGTTGATCACCTTTGGATTTAAGAGATGTTGATGTTTTCTTATAACAAAGAAAGGCTCCTGAACTTCAAAGGAACATTCATAGCCATATTCAAAGTTTTTTAAGTGTGCTTAGAATGGTTTAATGATGGTAAAGTATACTATCCATTATTTGCACCTTTGAGATTCCTAAAATATAATAGCCCATTGAAGGTAGTTGAAGCGGGCCATACATGAAACTAGTGATTTTATGCTTCTATGACCATATGAAACAATTTTTTGTGCTAGGGTAGATGACGTCTTTGTGCATATACATTGGTAATCCATGAAGGTACTTTTTTCTCTCTTTCTGCTATCTACTACTCCGAGAGTCCTAAACTCAAATTTGGTTATGCTTCACATGAATCTATGGAACATTATGAGGAAACGGGGGTCCACGAGTGTTAACACGAGAGTCGAGAGTCAAATTATCTTCCAGCTAAGAGTTCATCGACCAGAATTGACTTGTTTTATCCATGTGAAATGCATTTCGTTGAATTTATCTTCCTCCTTTGAATGTATGAAATTGCTATGAAATCAACATTGTTGTGTCGTGATGTTCTTTCTAGTCTGCACAGATTGTCTGGACATGCGTTACTCTTCTATAGTATTGAATGCACAATGAGGCTTATTCACCAGACATAATCATATTTAAGATGATCCTGTCAGGTGTAATACCCATACACACCCATCCATGGCATAAGAAGCACCCATCTATGGGATGAGGTATGGATGTTCATGGTATTCATTGGCTCCAACGACGAAAAAATTCAATGTCCAATTCACCTCACACACTATTTACTTTTGGTTAACAAAAACACAGATACGGAAAATTAATTCCCACATTTCATTGGGCCACTATTTTTTATGAAGTTTCTTGCAATAAAACCATACTAATTTGATTTTTTATAATCAACCCCTCGTGGCAAATGTTTTTGGAAGGGCTTGCTAGACCTCGACAGTTAAAGAAGAGAAGTTTCATGAGGAAATACCTCTAAGTTATTTCACTTCTCTAAGCACCCCGACAATAGATTTCTACATCCCTTCATCTTGTTCAATTCTATATTGATCTTGAGCATTTTCAAGATGAGAATGTCTACCCCTCCCTTTCCCCTTTATAGAAGGAATTTTTTTCCCAAGGCTAGTATGTTCTAGATGGGTTTCTTGCACAACTGGGACCTCTCTTGATATATGGTGAAAAAAATGGGAATCTTACTAGATAGAATGGAACCCAAATTGAGATGCTCTGCATAAGGGGTAGGGGAATAGGAAATAATAGAAGGAGGTGGATGAATTTGGAAATAAACATAGAGGGTAGAGATGTTAAAGGGAATCCCCATATAGGGATCATTTTCAATTTTAGATGAAATTCCCAACTTTTCAAAGTCATTCTTTAAGACAATTACTTGATTTGTTAATAATTTTTTAGCGATAAAATAAATTTGCCTTACCTAAAAGATCACAGTGATGGTTAGGGAGAGATAGTTCATGCTAGCTTCCCTTTTAGACCATCGCTTGTGTTTTTTGAATGTTGACTCAATCCTCAATAATATTGGTGCCTACATGTGATATGGGGGAGATCACCTTTACCATTTTAGGAGTGTGAAGAACCCTCTCAGTAGCCACCCTAGATCCACATCTTCCAATTTTTTGGGGAATACCTCAACATTGTCCCAATAAATCACAACTCTCCACTTCCTTGATGATGAACACTTACTCGAGAATGGGAGTGAGAACCAACTTGCAATGTAACCATGCATATGACACCTATGACATCTGAAGGGTATACCTTCGTAATCCAATTTCTGGTAGCTAATATACTTACCCCAAATCAATTTGATCTCCTCTAGAAGGCCTTATTAAACATTGAGAATTACTAAGATCCAAGCTACTGTCATCCTCTTAGTGGTTAGAAATGACATATCCACATCGAGGTAGATATTGAGTGTGTTCCCAAGTTACCATAAGGAGTTTAGGTTCCAAAATTCCAGTTGTAGGGAAACAATTTTTACCCATACTTGAGCTAGATCCATTCTTTCCTTTTTTGCATAAAAAATTAGCATCCATTTTTTGAACAATATGGGGACATACTCTATACTCTAGGATTTTCTAAGGATATGATTTGCATCATCTTCTGATGCAAGATTGAAAACTAAATATCATCTTTCCAAAACCTGAGCTTCAGGAGCATAATTCATAATATTGAACAAACTTGATTTCCCCGAATATTCTAGAGTGGAGAGACCAAAGTACCTCCCTCACACCTTACCAAACACTGCAATATAATCTGTATCAACTTCCCAAGGAACAATAACATTGACCCTACAAACTTGTCCAAGAGGATCACAAAAATATTTTGCACGCTTATTCTTCCTTCATTGTAACTTAGCACCACTGCTTGATTCTTGGTAGTTTCGTGATGGGGATATAATTTTTTTACCGACACTTCCACTCTTAGTTGATCCCGATCTACCCAGATCCCCTCATTGATCAACAATCCATAAGAATGATGCGAATAAACCCTTAGAATCTACAAAATTCAAATCCTCCATAGGTTTTAGGTTTTCCCGGGGGATTAAATGGCTTATGAGTAAAAGAGAAGGAAAACCCCATCTAAAGAATGTTCTCATCTAGCGGCCCCAACTCCTATGAAGCTGAGAAGAGGGGAGGAAATCCAAAACCCAGAGGAAACAGGTGAAAGGGGGAAATATATGTAAGTGGGGAAACCAAGAATGAAGGAAGGTTTTCACTAAAAAGGGAGAATGTTTTCCTCCAAATTCAAGTGCCAAACCAAAAACCGCAAGAGAAACCAAGGCAGTTTCGAAGGATGAAAAAGAGCTACATACGACTTGACATGAGAGCCATGGAGAAAAACCTTTGTCGACTAGGAGAGAAGAGAATCCTTCAGGTGAGATCCAATCATAACCCATTGTCTAGTTGTCACTAGGGTATTTCGACTGATTTAAACTCTACTCACCCGAATTAGAGATAAATATATGTTGACCTTTGAGAGGTCCAAGTTAAAAATATACCCAATCAATGTTCTGATAGTCCATAACAAAATTAGGGACCTCAGATAATGTAAGCTTCTAGGTGGAAAAGAAAGGGATAGAAAATAGAAAAAAAAAGGATAGAGAGGGAATAGGTACTGCAACCCCATCCCTTCTACCACCGAAGCCTCATCAAGTGCCTTTTGTTTCACTAAGTCGTAGCAACCCTTTCTGCCATGGGGAAACACTTTTATAACAAAAAAGGAAATATTAAAAGTCTAACAACATGACTCGAAACAACAAACTATAAGTAGAAAACACTGTAAGTACTATCCTAGTGTCATCAAATTATAGATGAAATTAATATTTCTAGGAGACTGAAAGAATGTGCGACTAAAACATTGATTGTGGATGAATCTGCAAGGGGTAGAAGTTAACAGCTACCAAATATTTGGGAGTCTAGCGAAAGTAAATTTGTATCATCATGGTTTCAATGAGGAAACCAGTTACAATAGTCACCTTGGTTAGAGGCTAGTAAAATTCCTTACATGCTTAAAAAACTAATCTATCCTTGTAATTAAGATGTTTCCTTGAACCTAGGGCTTGAACATGGAGGATTTATCACTTAAAAACATACTTTGATCAAGCTTACTAAACTCATGAAAATCCCCCATAGGTGCATAAATAACTTTCCTAATCTATCAAGATGCTCACTAATTGACTGAATCAGATGTATCAGCTGATAATTGATGGAAAGAGATCAGGTCGATGCTTTTGGATGGAGAAAAATAAGGAGGATTGTTAAGGGAAAAAACAAGACAGTTACTCCTAGACTAGCTTTTCCCTTTTTCCTTAAGTTTATAATAGAACAATAAGTTAGATCTTTGTTTTATGATAATTGAAATTAATAATAATTAGGAAAATTGCAAGTATTTTACTTCATAATTATTTAATGAATGCAATTTTTTAGTGTTTGTAGGATTTATATGTTACATTTTATAGCATGAAATAGTTAGCACTTACACAATTATATTTCAATAAATAATTATTTTAATTTATAAAATGAAATGTTTGCATATTTGTAGGATTTATGTGTTAGCATTTACTACATTTACAACATGATTCCCAATCGGAAAAGTTGGTTTCTAGAAAATTATAATGGAGGAAAATCTTTCCTCAAATTGAAGACCCTAAAATTAATTTTCACTTAAAGTAATTTGATCCCTCCTGTTGCTTGTTTGAGCAAGAATAAATTTTTATGTTTACATCCTATAAATTGTATTGCTAAATATTAAATCTTAATTGTTAATTTTTTTAAAATATTTATTGTATGGAAGTATATGTGGAAATTGAACCCAAGGAATAAAACAATTACACTCACAAAATTTCTAATCAAACATGCAAAATTCTGCACAAAAGAAGACTGAAATTGGAGCATAAAAAAATCATGTATTGAATAAGTGTATATCATCCAACCTCATCAAGTGAGACGATGTCCAAATATATAATTACATCAGATATTCTAAATAATAAGGATGCTATTTGAATTGGACAAAAAGCAAAGTTACTAAACTAGTCAAAATCCCACATAGGTGCATAAATAACTTTCCTAATATATCAATATGCTCACAAATTGGATGGATCATATGTACCGAATTATAAGTGATGGAAATATATAAGCTCCATGATTTTTTATGGAGAAAAATAAGGAGGATGGTTAAGGAAAAAAACAAGACAGTTAGTCCTAGACTAGGTTTTCCCTTTTTTCCTTAAAACTATTGAAAATAAAGGCATCTTTCAAAAAAAATAGAACTACGCTTTTACTATTCTGGAATTACTATAGAGTTGTCAATAAATATCCTAGTATGTTTCTAAAGTGCTCCTTAATCTAGTTTTGACATTTGTTGACTTCTGGGTGCAAGTGGATGCCAACTAGCATAGTAAGGAAACTAGGAATCTAGGAATAAGACAAAAATGATTAATTAATGTCAAATATGGGTATCTATGGGTTTGATTATTATAACACCCCCCCTTAATCCTGACTTTATGTAAAAATATAAGAAAAATATAGGTCCTATAAACAAGGCTTTGTCACCCTATACATACTTCTTGTCCACACAACGAAGGAAAGAGGAAAGACCAGAAGGGGAAAATCCTCCCTTAAACATGGACATGAAAAAAAATTTGGAAATATTTTTACCAATCATTCTTCACCATGTGATCAAAAATCCCCAGTAGTGTTTTGATATTATAGAAATTCTTTTTAGAAAACACCTTGGTGAAGATGTCTGCTACTTGCTCTGAAGATGCACTCTGAGAGTAGAGCAATGGTACCATCAAGAACAAGCTCCCTGATATAGTGCATATGGATCTCAATGTGCTTCGTTCATTGTAATTGAACTGGATTAGTGGAGATTCAAATGGTGATTTTATTGGAAAAATATATGACAATGGAATTCTATGATTCGATCCCATATTCTCCAAGTATCCCCTACAACCACAAACATTGAGTAGTTGCATTCACAACTCCGTTATACTCTGCCTTTGTAGATGAGAATGCTATGGAACTATGCTTCTTACTTTACCATTTGATTAGTCCATCTTCAAGCATGAACACATATCCTAAAGTAGACTTTCGATATGTGTTTTCATGTTCTCAATTACTGTGAGTAAAACCAACTAGCTCTAAGCCATATTTTGCTGCATAGAAAATCCCATGAGTTCTTATTCCTTGAACAAAGTTTAGGATATTCTTTCCTTCCATCCAATGGATCTCATGAGGCTGAACCATGTGTCTGGTAGCCACACTAGCTTCATAATATATGTCACGTCGAGTATGTGTAAGATAAATAAAACACCCAATCAACTTCCTATGCAGTGTGTTATTTACCAAAGGAGAACCTCTTTCTTCAAGCTTAAATCCATAAAGGAATGGAGTCTTTCTTGGATTCCAATCCTTCATACTGAAATTATTGAGAATATATGAAACATACTTGTACTAATAAAATTTGATTCCATGTTGGGATTGAGAAATTTTGAGAACCAAGAATTGGATCAACAATCCCAAATATTTCATGGAAAAGGCATGGTTAATTACATTCTTCAAGGAGGCAATATCTTTCTTTGAACTTCTTGTTATCAATAGGTCATACACATACAAAACAATAATAATGAAAGAACAATGAATCATATTCAAATAGACATTTGGATCAGGCTTGCATCGAACAAAATTCAGTGACAGCAAAAAGACATCAATCTTGACATACCAAGCCCCGGGGGCTTGCTTTAGCCCATACAATGATTTCTTTAACCTGCACACTAAAGATGGATTAGAAAAAAAACCTTCAGGATTCTGCATATAAATCTCTTCATTCAGATATCCATGTATAAAGTCACACTTCACATCCATGCGATGCACCTCCCATTTCCTTGAAGCTGCAATGGTTAAAGCTAGCCTTATGGAGTCCATCTTTGCCACTGGTGCAAAGGTCTCATTGTAATAAAAGCCTTGAAATTTTCAGTAGACATTAGCTACCAATATTTACTTATATTTCAAAGGTGAACCATCAGAAGAAAATTAAGGTTTATAAACCCACTTACACTTTGCCAGCTTTCTCCCTCAGGGGAGATCAACTAGTTCCCATGTGTTATTTTTGTGGAGCGAGTTGTATTGTTCCTTCATGTTTGTTTTCCATATTGTATCATATTATGAATCTCCATTTGTCTAAGGATCATATCCAACCATAAAATAATACTTCTCAACAAAGTGTGTATCTTTCACACAAAGGGCACTCTCAAATTGTGACTAGTCCTCCTAGTGTCACTAGGATTCCCAGCTAGTTCCCCAACTGCATGAATGGTACTTTCTTCCCATTTTGGTCTTGTGGGACTATTAGGATATTCAATTAAACCATAATTATTAGACATATAATAATCAGCAAACTCATTAGTCTATTCACTTACAATCAGTGGTTCTAGTGGTGAAGAGGACTCTCCAACTTCTACTCCTACTAAAGGATTTTCTTCAAACTGAACACTCCTTTCAATGAAATATTTTTGATTTCTCAATTTTATCATATTGTACCTTTATGAATATTTATAAAACCCAACAAATATGCACTCTTGGCTCTGGGGTTGCAAATCCTTCCTCTTTTCAGTTCGAATTCTAGCCCAAGCCTTTGAACCAAAAAACCTGAAATGGGTCACATATGGCTGGTTCCCACTCCAATATTCGAAAGGAGTGATTCCATCAAGTATATTTTGTGGCACCTTATTCTTGATATAGGATGCATATTTTATAGACTCCTTCCAAAACATTGGTGAAAAGTTTATACTCCATCATGTAAGTTGCCATCTCCTTGAGTGTTTTATTCTTCCTCTCAGGAACACCATTTTGCTGAGGTGTGTAGGGAATATAATGTTTCATCTAGATACCTGATTCTTTGCAATAAAGGATAAAATAAAACTTGACATATTCTTCACCATTATCATATCTTAGGATCTTGAGTTTCCTCCTAGACTGGTTCTCAAACAAATCTCAAAATTCCTCGAAGAGGTGAAAAAATTCAGACTTATACTTTAGGAAGTAGACCCAATAATACCTTGAAAAGTCATATATGAAGGTTAGTGCATATTTGGCTTGAATCATGGAAATGTGAGGGAATTGACCAAAAATGTCACTGTGGATTAACTCAAGGAGTGTAGAGGTTCTCTCATGACTAGCTCCCTCATACTTCTTCTGTAGGTGTTTTCGTAGGATGCAATCCCATTGGAAAGCTTGATATTTGGTAACCATATGACCATGTCTTTGTCACTCAAATCTAAAATATACTTGTAGTTAAGATGGCCAAATATCTCCTGCCAAATATTGCTTGCTTCACTAGCATGATTGAGAAGAGAAGAGGGTTTTGATAAGGGTAGTGTTATCACTAAAGTTAACTCTCGACTTCCAGAGAGACAAGTCCTAGAAAAATATTAGTGATGTGGAAAAATTAGATATATATGAGAGTTTATGAATAGGTAAATATGACATAGGAAAATGGCTGCAGCAGTTGTATAAATGTAACATGTTGTAATAGAAATATTTGCGAGTGTGAACTTATAGAAAAAGTAAGCTAATTCCATTCCAGATCCTTAATCAACATGTATATAACTCATAAGAATTGTCGTATGGATGCATAAGGACCATACAAAGAACAAAATCATGAACAATACATAATTTATCAATTCATAATAGAACAAAATAAGGCTCATATTGTCTATAATCACTCCAAAGCATCTCTTCATATTAAAGGAATCAAAATAAGTATATGTCTGCTTGCAACCAACAGTAACAAATCTTTCTAACCCTGCCTCAGCCCTCAGCTAGAACTCTCATCTCTAATGACAATGACAAACCATCTATATAATTACATCAAATGAACAACCACTAATTCTAAGAAATAAAAACTATCTAAGAATAGAAAAAAAATCTAAAACTAACTTCCAGAAATCTGGCATGTTGAAAATACCCTGCCATTTGTGATTTGGTTCCCTAAAAATATGGAACATATTGTTGAAAATGCTGAATCGATACTTCAAATTAGGAATAAGTTCTTGCCATAAATTTTGATTTATATTACCCAATTTTTAGAGAACTCCACAACTGGAAACAAAATGTCAATCATCATTTCGAATGGTGTATGTTGATCGAAGTGATGTTAGGTTCACTCAACAGTTTATTGCCAACCATTTCAATGATGCATATGAATCCTTTTCACTAGAAGAGGCATAAGATATAATTGAGAAAGGATGGATGAGTCTCTCTGACTTTACTCTAATACAAGTTTATCGAGATGAGAATGGGACCTTATGGTCCAAGAACAACAGGAGACTCTGGGTCTTTCGAAAGTATTCAATTACCTGTGTTGTAATAAATATCTTTGTCAATCTGTTCTTTAGGTTGCCTCCTTCCGGTGCTCAGTGGGAAGAGATATCTCATCCTCATTATTTTCCACTTCTCAAAGGTACGGTGTCGGCATTCGGTAGAAGAATAACCAGTATTGGGATGCATTCATCTGTTACAAGATATAGAATGTATTGTGTTATCCTTGGACTGAAAAATCTTTCTAACAATAAAGAAAACTTATGTAGCTTCAACCTTTGTGAATTTCTCATGAGCACATCTCCTTACATCGAGTTGAATATTATTGAAAACACGACCTTCCTCATTCACATAATGTATGAATTTAAACATTTGTTTGAACCAAGTGCCTGTATTTTCATACGTAAAATATTCACCTAGATCACAAACTCTATAATTGCAATACCAAAATCAAATCCAGCAGGAAGAACATAAAGGTTTGGAACTGTTTGAGTTAATACCTCTAAAATAGAAATCAAGAAATAACATATGGCCTCGTCTGAGGATGGCATGCTCCCTCTGAGTTACCAAGAACTTGCAGAACTATGCCTTATCCATTAGGTTATACAGTCAATTTTTCAATGAACCTCTAAAAACTTTTGAAATATGTCACCACTTATTCAAACTAAATCATTGATAAACCTGCTAAAAATCTAATCACATTGTGAAAACCGCAAAAAGTAAATGCTCATTAATGAACTTATTTATCCAATCTTCTACTTTAATATTACAGAGATAAATATGATCATGCGTAACTCCATTTCCAATGAAACCAGGTTAAAAATTGACTTAACAATTGAACTCCTGGATTATGCTTCTGTAAAATAAATATTGAAGAGCTTATAGGAAATTCATCATGAATCTCAAACTCATATTTGGAGCTGAACAAAACTGAATGGATGGAGTTGATAAAAACCTCAAGATAAGTAGCTACTGGATCATAAAAATAGTTAAAAACCATGTTTTGATTAAATATATATGTTTCTTGTTCAAGATATGTGAAATGCCTTTGGATAAGCTCTAACTTAATAGTTTCCATAGAAGCAAAATTTTCACAATCATCTGAAAACCTTTTTTACTTTCCAAGCTATGCTGATTTAATTGTTTATTCAAAGCCATGAACATATCTTCATAATGACCATTAGAAATGTTAATCTCTGAAAATTTTTGGGAATTTTCATGAGTCAACAAAATTTCACACTCCAATTCGATTGTTTTCAGAAGCTTCTTCAAAATCCAAAGTTTATCCTCTTCAATTGAAATATTATACGAATCTAAATAGGAAAATAAATCTTCATTCCATTCATTATTATCAATTATCCATTCTTTAAAAATTTTAAGAAAAGAAGGATCTACCTCAAACCCTGTTGTCTTGGTACATGAAGTAATTCTATCAGAAACTGAATCTTCCATTTTGAAACCAAGTGGTCTCACCAGGTTAATATAGCAGCCACTATGTCACCGGCCTTTGTTCACCGTCAATATCTGGATATATTCATTGTCGTACAACCCAGGGAAGTATGTCTTTATTCTTCCATTCCCTAACAACGTCAATACAAGATGTTATCACTAAAGTTAACTCTCGACTTCCAGAGAGCCAAGCTTAGAGAAATATTAATGATGTGGAAAAATTAGATTTATATGAGAGTTTATGAACACGTAAATATGACATAGAAACATGGCTGTAGCAGTTGTATAAATGTAACACGCTATAATCAAAAGATTTTTGAGTATGAACTTATAGAAAAAGTAAGCTAATCCCATTCTAGATCCTTAATAAACATCTATATAACTCATAATAATTATTGTATGGATGCATAAGGGCCATGCACAAAACAAAATAATGAACAACACATAATTTATCAATTCATAATAAAAAGAATAAGGCTCATCTTATCTATAATCACTCGAAAACATCTCTTCATATTAAAGGAATCAAAATAACTATATGTCTTCCTGCAACCAAGAGTAACAACTCTTGTTAACCCTGCCTCAGCCCTCAGTTGGAACTCTCCTCTCTAATGACAATGACAAACATCTATATAACTACATCAAATGAACAACCACTAATTTGAAGACAGAAAAACTATCTAAGAATAGGAAAACAATCTAAAACTAAATGCCAGAAATCTGGAATGTTGAAAATCCTCTGCCATTTGTGATTTGGTTTCTTGAAAATATGGAATAGATTGTTGAGAATGCTGAATCGATGCTTCAAATTAGGAATAAGTTCTTGACCATAAATTGTGATTTATATAACCCAATTTTTAGAGAACTCCACAACTGGAAGCAAAATATCAATCATCGTTTTGAATGGTGTATGTTGATCCAAGTGATGTTAGGTTCACTCAACAGTCTATTGCCAACCATTTCAGCGATGCATATGAAACCTTTTCAGTGGAGGAAGTGCAAGATAGAATTGAGAGAGGATTAATGAGGGTCTTTGACTTTCCTCCAATAGAATTTTATCGATATGAGAATGGGACCTTATGGTTCAAGAACAACAGAAGACTCTGCGTCTTTAGAAAGGCTGCCATTACGCATGTTGCAATAAAGCTTTTTGTCAATCTGTTCTTTAGGTTTCCTCCTTCTGGTGCTCAGCGGGAAGAGATATCTTGTCCTCATTATTTTCCACTTCTTAGAGGCCAGGGTGCTGGAATTAGGTAGAGGAATAACCAGTAATGTGAAGCATTCATCTGTTACAAGATATAGAATGTACTATGTTATCCTTGGATTGAAAAATATATCTAACAACAAAGAAAACTTATGTAACTTGAACCTTTGTGAAAGTCTCATGAGCACATCTCCTTACATCGAGTTGAATATTATTGAAAACATGACCTTCCTCATTCATATAATGTATGAATTTAAACATTTGTTTGAACCAAGTGCCTGTATTTTCATACGTAAAATATTCACATAGATCACAAACACTGTAATTGCAATACAAAAATAAATTACAGCAGGAGGAACATAAAGGTTTGGAAGTATTTCAGTTAATATGTCTAGAATACAAATCAAGAGATAACATCTAGCCTTGTCTGGGGATGGCATGCTCCTTCCGAGTTGCGAAGAACTTGTATACCTATGCCTTATCCATTAGGTTATACGATCAACTATTCAATCAACCTCTGAAAACTTTTGAAATATGCCAGCACTTATTCAAACTAAATAATTGATAAACCTTCTAAACATCTAATCACATTGTGAAAACTACAAAAAGTAAATGTTCATGGATGAACTTATTTATCCACACTTCTACTCTAATCTTGCAGAGATCAAGCTAATCATGTGTAATTCCATTTCCAATGAAACCAGGTTAAAAATTGACTTAACAATTGAACTCTTTGAATATGCTTCTCTAAAATAAATATTGAAGAACTTATAGGCAACTCATCATGAATCTGAAACTCATATTTACAGCAAAACAAAACTGAATGGCTAGAGTTGATAAAAAACTTGAGATAAGCAGCTACTGGATCATAAAAATTGTTAGAAACGATGCTTTGATTAAATATCTCTGTTTCTTGTTCAAGATATGTGAACTACCTTTGGATAAGATCTAACTTTTGGGTTTCCATAGAAGCAAATTTTCCACAATCATCTGAAAACCATTTTTTACTTTCCAAGATATGCTGATTTTATTATTTATTCAAAGCCATGCAGATATCTTCATACTGACCATTAGAAATGTTAATCTCAGAAAAATTTTGGGAATTTTTATGAGTCAACAAAATTCCATACTCCAATTCGAGTGTTTTCAGAAGCTTCTTCAAAAAACAAAGTTTATCCTCTTCACTTCAAATATTATAAGAATCTAAATAGGAAAATAAATCTTCATTCCATTCATCATTATCAATTATCCATTCTTTGACATTTTTAAGAAAAGCAGGATCTACCTCAAACCCTGTTGTCTAGGTACATGAATTAATTCGATTAGAAAATGAATCTGCCATTTCGAAACCAAGTGGTCTCACAAGGTAAATATATCAACCACTATGCCACCAGCCTTTCTTCACCATCAAATTCTGGATATATTCGTTGTATTATAGCCCATGGATGTATGTCTTCGTTCCTCTGTTCCCTGACAATGGCGCTAGAAGATGTTATCACTAAAGTTAAATCTCAACTACCAGAGAGCCAACCTTAGAGAAATCTTAATGATGTGGAAAAAGTAGATATATATGAGAGTTTCTAAACAGGTAAATATGACATGGGAAAATCGTTGCAGTAGTTGTATAAATGTAACACGTTGTAATAGAAAGATTAGTGAGTGTGAACTTATAGAAAAGGTAAGTTAATCCCATTCAATATCCTTAATAAACATGTATATAGCTCATAAGAATTCTGGTATGGATGCATAAGGGCCATACACAGTGTTAGCACCAGAATTGAGCCCAAGGTTGCGGAATGCTTGCTCCTGGGTAACAGCAAAACCCCTTTAGGCCTTGCCTCCGGCCCTACGCAGTCAGAGAGGGATATCTCATTGGTCATTGGAGTACCTCCACATAAGGTTGTCAATCTTGTGTGTCACCAGATTCTACTCCGCATAGGATTTTCAATCAGCATAATCAGGGGGCTAGGATCATGAATGGGGCAAAGTATGTTCAGGAAGGTGCATGGTGGGATTATTGGCGGCAAGGGACCATGGGAAATTGGAGTCAAAACTTGTGCAAGAAATGATTACAAACCGAGAAAGAATGACGAAAGGTAGCAAATGGAGGCAAGATAGCTGTTGATTTCCCAATCAGGAGATTTTAGCCGGTGATTGAGAGGACAAGGAGGGACAGTCCATCGCATGGAGCACCAGTGAGATGAATTCCATGCAACTTTAGAAGAACTATTGTTGAATTCCTGAAACAGCAATCAGATCATAACAAGTATGAATTCCGAACCATTATACCCTATGTTATAGACATGAAAAGCAATAAACAAAATGGAGTGGAAACAAGAAACACATTTACACGTAAAAGAAAGTACTTATTGGGAAAAACAACAAAACATGAATCTCTGCTGTGAGTAATAGTATTTCACTACAATTTATTCATACAAAGGTATCAAGCTTTAGAAATGGGAGCCTCAACCTGGGATTGTTTCCCAATCCAATTCACTAACTCCTTTCTCCCTCTATCGAGAGCATTTTTATACAATCCTAATGCTAAGACATCCGAATAAAAATATGTTACAAGTCGCCATCAGGCACTAACTGTGCAAAGAGTGGACTCTCGCCACGTTTTACAAATATAAACAAATATCATGGAGATGCAGCGCATGATAATGCGAGCTGACAAAATATATTAAGAATAATCGCTCGACCTCATGTAAATGCTAGGTCTATCACCTCAGGGAATCAAACCTCTATCTCTCTCGTGGATTCCTCTGAAATGAACCATGTGCCATACTTGCAAACCGAGAAAATTGTGCCACTGGATGAGACTTCCACCTCAGGCGTATCCCAAATGGCGTCGAAGGAATTGGCCAATCTACGATGAGGTAGATTACATGCGTGAATGCCTCCTTCGCTATCATTTCCACACTAGATGGGAGATCTATACTTCGGGAGTCTTCTCAGCCATCCGATCAAAGGAATCCCTTATATCCGCTATCCACGTCCCACGCCTCCTGCCGCCAACTTTTCTCTTCTGAACACTACGGGCAATTTTGGGATCGTGACACATTCTGAGCCACTGATCGAGCTCGACCCTTCCTGCAGCCGTCTATTAGAGTGGGCCCTACCATTTTTCGTAATGGGGAACTTAGATATTCATCTGTGCTAGTTCTCCTTGCGAAATGAACCGCAACAGTAGATCTATCTCCTTCTTCATTGCAGTCGTTGATATTTGTGACCTCTACACCTTTTCGCGAGTTGAGATTGTGGTTTTATCTGCACAAGTATGGATCGTGAAATTGCTATAGGCCGTAGATATTCCCCAGGCTTCATCTCAACTATCAAAAGCTATTGGTATTTAACATGTTTCACAATTTGGGACAGAAGCTTTGATTGCGCATGTTTTCTCACGTGAAGAGATTTAGAACCGTTGATCTTTCCCCGATCAACCGCAACCCTTGATCATGAATCCTGCCCAAAGTTAACAGCACGCCTTCCATTTTCCTCATTGAAGGGTGGCCATATGAGATTCAAGGGGCTGGGACCCTTACCGAACTTCCATCAGGCCCTTAAATGAACTGTTAAAAACAGATTTCTAACACACAGAACAAAATCATGAGCAACACATAATTGATCAATTCATAATAAAACAAGATAAGTCACATCTTGTCTATAATCACTCCAAATCATCTCTTCATATTAAAGGAATCAAAATCAGTATATGTCTTCCTACAACCAACAGTAACAACTCTTTATAACCCTGCCTCAGACCTTGGCTGGAACTCTCCTCTGTAATAACAATGACAAACCATCTATATAATTACATCAAATGAACAACCACTAATTCAAAGAAACAAAAACTATCTAACAATAGAAAAACAATCTAAAACTAACTGCCAGAAATATGGAATGTCAAAAATCCCCTACCATTTCTGATTTGGTTTCCTGAAAATATGGAACAAATTGTTGAGAATGCTGAATCGATGCTTCAAATAAGAAATAAGTTCTTGACCATAAATTGTGATTTATATAACCCAATTTTCATAGAACTCCACAACTGGAAGCAAAATTTCAATCATTTCTTGAATGGTGTATGTTGATCTAAGTGATGTTAGGTTCACTCAACGGTCTATTTCCAACCATTTCAGCAATGCATGTGAAGTATTTTCACTGGAGGAGGCGCAATATAGAATTGAGAGAGGAGGGGTGAGGCTTTCTGACTTTCCTCCATTACAAGTTTATCGAGATGAGAACGGGACCTTATGGTCCAAGGACAATAGGAGACTCTAGGTCTTTTGAAAGGCTTCCATTGCCCACATTACAATAAATATCTTTGTCAATCTGTTCTTCAGTTTGCTTCCTTCTGGTTCTCAACTGGAAGAGATATTTTGTCCTCATTATTTTCCATTTCTCAGAGGCCAGGATCTCAGCGTTAGGTATCAGAATAACCAGTAATGCGATGCATCCATATGTTATAGGATATAGAATGTACTATGTTATCCTTGGATTGAAAAATATTTGTAACAACAAAAAAAAATTCTGTAGCTTGAACCTTTGTGAAAGTCTCATGAGCACATATCCTTGCATCGAGTTTAAGATTATTGAAAACACGACCTTCGTTGTGTTGGGTGTGTAGGAAGTGGGGAATCCAGGCTAGATAGGTCTTGTGAGGGTGTTCTTAGCTCTATATATGAACTCACTAGCTTATCAATTCTTCATGCCCATTGCCTTAGAATCTTGATAAACCCAACTGTGAATGTTGGCTTGGAAAGGTAGTCTGATAAACCCAGTAGTGAGATGGCTTGACTGTGTGCAGTCTGATAAACCCATCTGTTGGCTTGACTAGTCCTTAAGGTGATTGTTGGCTTGACTGTGATCATTCTGTGAAACCCAACTATTCGCTGGCTTGGCTAGATAGCTTGAGAAATCTAGCAGTGAGATGGCTTGGCTTAGTAGCTTGTGAGACCCATCTATTTGGATTATTTTCCCTTGCAACCTGATAAACCCAAGTGTGTTGGCTTGGATGATTTTTGTTACACCCTTTTCTATGTATGAGTCTGCTAGTGTTCCCTTATTCCTTGAGGAAATCATTCCCAGCTCAGGGGTGGCAGTGTCGCTGAGAGAATGATGAGTGCACTGGCCTATGGTTGGGTGGAACGTTGCAATGACATAACTGGTTGCGGGACAAGTTATTTTCAAGATAAGTGTTATTGTCTATGTTAATCTTTGCAATTGTATTTCTTGCATTGTAATTTCTTGATGGAATGTAATGAACATGTTGCTGTGTTGAATTGATGCATTGTTCATTTGAATTACTACAATTATAGGCATCTTTGTATGTTTCCTTCAATGCATTTTTAAATTAAGTTGTTGGGTTATATTGGTTGGATTGGTGATGCCCTGAATGGTCAAATAATTCAAGAATTCAGTTAAAAAGTTGAATTTTCTGCTAGAAATATTCCTTTTCACAATTTGCGAGATGCAGGATTGTGACATGCAAAGACGTATTTTGTGAATTACGGCTTTCCACAATTTTCATTCTGCAACGCACCCTTCCGCAACTTGTGGGATGGGGGATGAAAAATGTGGCTTCACATATTTTTATTTCCACAACAATCATTTCCACATGCGAGATGCGGTATCGCGGTATCACATTTTCCACATTTCCCAATCCTGTAGCTCAAGTTTTCTGCGTCGTCGCTTTCTGCAGGATGATCCTGAGCCATTGATTTGATTCCGGATGTGGAACCATTTGGGAATATTGATTTCCATCGCATTTTCTCTCCACCATTTGATTTCCTATGATGTCTTTCCTTGCACATCGTCGAACTAATCAGTGGAAGATGAGAGGGAGCATGGCAGTGTTGTAAATGTCGAGAAGTGGTTTGTGGCCATGCCATATGTTTTGATGAATAGTAAAGGTTCTCGATGAAATTTTTAATTCTCCCCGGTAGTTGTTTTCGTATTTTTTTTGGATAGGCCGATATTAAAATCGCCTAAGATTAGGATTCTTTGATCCAGTTGTATATTGCATAATGCTTTCGTAAGAGTAGCAGTTATGCTATCTAGTGTTGCATTTGGACTGGCATAGATTTTTAGGATAGTAAGATGTGGGCCCTTGGAAATTACATCTGCAATAGTTAATTCAATGTTTGCTTCTTCATGGTGTGCATATTCCAATATACTTATATGTTTTTTGAAACATCTCAACAGTCTGTGTTTTGTATAGTTTGGTATGCAGTGGAAACCTGGAAACAGTTCATATGGTATGGATTCTGTAATATATGTTTCTTGTAAGCATAGAATATCACAATTCATTGTATCATGATCACTTAATATGTCATTGATATCCATATGTACATTGCATGTGTTGAGGGAGCATATTAGGATGCTTGAATGTAATGCTATGCATTGCAAATCATATTCTAGACTCCATTTTGCATTGTTTCGTAAGCGTTGCATTTCTATGTGAACTTTTTCTTTGACCTTGAAATTGTCTTTTGTCAGAGCATTTATCAGATATAGTGATTCTATGTTTCTTACGCAAAACAGTGCAATGCATACTAATCCATGTATTTTTATACCAATTGGCTCAAATGCGACACCATATAGTGTTAATCCCTGTTATTTGTGTATTGTTTGTGCACATGCAAGCTCGAATGGGAATTGTTTCCAAATTTTCAAATTTCCCGTTTTTCCTATTTTAGCTATTGGTTTTGATGATCGCAAAATAGGTATCCAATCATTCGATATGTTTGGTGTGTCCAAAGAAGCTAATTTATTAGACCGATGTTGTCCAATTTTTGGGTCATGAAAATTAATCCATATTATGTCGAGTTTACTTTTTTTGTATATTCTTTTATTATTCCATCAATACCATTGACAAGACCAACCCGAGAGTCATAGTTTCCAACACATATTTCAACTAGGATATTCAAATTTAAAACAAGTTGTGGGTGGAGGACTGCCTTATGTGAATGATATGACATATTGCTACGGTTTTCTTCATCCTCGTCAATGGCATTGATTACAATTTCGTTACCTGGCATAGCTAATAACATATTGTTATTATGTGTTGCAACGTCTCTGTTCTTGTAGAAGAGATATGGAAAAGTAGGGTCATTTGGTGCAGAACGCATGCAATTTATATTCAAATATGCTATGTCACTATTGGTTTGTGTATTTGTATACATTCTATTCAGAATAGCAATAAATGTTGCATTTGTTTGACGCATTGTATTATGCATTTCATATGGCATTTTACATTTTCTTTCCATAAATCATGGGTTGTAATTTGCTTATTTATTATAGGTTATTCAAATATTAATGAATCCTACATAGGTTGTGCTTGATCAAGATCGCCACAGAATATCGTATCAACTTTTCCAAAGTATTTAGTCTGTGCATGTTGTATGTTTCTAATACGACCATCAATTGAGTATAGAAATCGACTACCAATCAGAGATGCTTCATCAATTAAAACAACTTGCAATTCATGGTAAATTTTTGATAAGATATCTAGCATGTCTTTACAAAGTGGAATAAGTTCATATTTGTTAAATGGCATCATCAATTCCGAGTGTATTGTTGTTCCACTTGCATTATATGCGGCTTTACCAGTATATGCTAGTATCATTCCCTTTGGATTTAATGGATCAACAATATTGTTTTCATCATAGATTTGTATAAGCATTTGGAATATTTCCTTAGATATGAATGTTTTTCTTGTTCCTGCCCCACCGATAAGGAACACGTTAAATGGAGTGTATAAGTCTTTATGTTTTTTGATTGCAATGTCTTTGACAATTGCTTAGATATTGTGGCAACCTTGACTTTCTTTATATCCCATTTATCCCTATAGGATGAAGCTACTTATTTACTTTTGAACTGTGCATTAAATTATATTAGAAAGGTGTATTATCTGGGCATCATTTTAGTGCAATCTCCTTTGGTGATTCGATGGACTCATTAACTTCTAGTATCATGGAACATCTGATAACATGACTTGCTTATATGCAAGAAACAAGAAGTTATTGGTGATTCGATGGACTCATTAACTTCTAGTATCATGGAACATCTGATAACATGACTTGCTTATATGCAAGAAACAAGAAGTTAACATGCTCCTTCACACTAGAAGATTTTGCAACGATTTGTCAATGGTACCATCTACATCTGGCAGTGTTCCAGTCATATTTGCTTACGGTCACAGTTTTTATTTCAGTTGAAATTTTAAAAATGGCCTATATTTTAGTTAATAAAAAAAGTTGTTTCACTCTTAAACATTTACAATGATGTTGCAACTTTCTATTAATGCTTTCTATAGCGTCATTTCTATACAAGGGGTAATGCATATAGGCAACTGTTGTAATTACTAATACCATTATTAGTAGTTGGGTATACCTCATTTTTTTCTTATCTATCGTGACAACTAAACCTTCCTATATTTGATCACTATCAATGGTCCATAATATAGATCACTCTTTATTTCTTCTTAGATGTTCAACGATGGAGCATGGTTTGATGATTAGTGCATGAAGATATTCTATCTATTTCGACCAAGTTTATCATAACCTATTACTCGAGCTCCTAAAAGAACACATCAAGGATCCTCTCTACTTATACCTGACCCAAAACAACTGTTATTTCTTTATTCATGATCAACATATTTATCTATTAGAATGATACATTTTTTTCTCTATGATCGATAGAGTAATTAGTATGTCATGTAGATTAACCAGAGGGAGAAGGAGAGCAGTGCCCACCATAGGCTTTGTATTCTCACCCAAAAGCTAGCTTAAATCCCTTCCCAACAAATAAAAACTCAGTAGGTTTTGGCTATCCCAGGTATTTACCCTAATGTAAGTAGATGGATGCTTTGGCTCTCTAACTTTCAGGTATGCTCCGGGTAATGGAACTAAAATGGGAACTTATTATAGGCTCTCAAGCTCAAAATTAGGATCCTAATAAACAACTTCATCAACCACTGGATCTATACATACTCTATAAAAAACTTAGCTAAGATGCTCCCTATGATGTTGCTACTGGTGCAACTACTCGTGAACCTGGACCACCTATAATTCACCAATATCCATCCTATAATTCACCAATATCCATGAAGGGTGTCAAAATCCATCTTTTAATAATGACAACTTTATAAATTGAAGCTTGTCGGTCAGAGTACCTAAACTATACAAAATAGGGGTTTATACTTTAGGTGGGATCAACTCAAACTTCAATGAAAGATTCCCTTTAGTCATTGAAAAATTGTTTGCAATGCCGAAAAAATTTGCATCGTCCAAGCACAAGAAGCAAAGATAAAGTTAAATTGTTGGCTTATGGTATATCCTGACACATTGCTCAGAAAAATGTTCAACGCCCAAAAGGATGTAAGTTATTTAAAAAATTATATTGTCTATCATTGTAAATTGTAGTATGTTAATAGTTTTCTAAATCTTATTCCAAATCAGAGAGAAAGAATATCACCTCAACATCATCGACATAGCATGTACAGTTCTGCGTTTGCAATGCTGAGCAATGCTGAACAACAGTTCCAGTTGTGGGATTGGGAATGGGCCATTGATTTTTTGAAATTGTAAAGACATGGATGTATACTCTTAATTCATAAATCTTGAACACTTTATCTTACTAGTAAGAAATATTTCCCCTGCAATTTCTAACATCAAGAGCCCAACAATATATTGTGGACTCAGGCCCAATCAATAGCATGGATCCAGGAGGGAATTTACAAATAGTGGCTTAGTAATATTGAACCATGACTCCCACATTTCAAAAGTAAAAAAACTTTAAAAGACGGACAATATTGTCACTCATAAAAACTGTACAAAATATTCGTATAATTAGAATAGTGAATGGGATTATGGATTAATATGAATAACTGTTATATGAAAAAAAAAATGTTTAATAATAATTTTAAGAGAGAAAATTACATGAATGATCATTTTCAATGGGAAAACCAAAGATCCTCAAGGGTATGATGGTGAGAAACATGGAAATATGGAATGAAAATAGGCTGAATCTTCCCACTGGTCATTAACAATAATACGTATTTCTTATTTCTGCGCCTTTGGAACATGTACGACCACTTATCGTGGAAAAAAAATATCATACTTGAATTTATAATTTTTAGATATCATAGTGAATTTAGAATGCCTATGGTATTCCACTCAACATAGGAATACCATCCAGTAATGACCACCATGTAGTAATGATGAAAAACCAAACATTTGACATTAATTATGAGAATTGAAGACAAATTAATTTCGTCAATTTTTATTTTGTTAATGTGAAATGGTTATTACATTACGAAATATAGGAAGAGTTACGCCTTAATAATGCATGAATACTTAAACAAGCTCACCCTAAACCAAATCAATCACCGACTATAGGAAATCAACGACCTACCTACTTAGGTAAGCCAGTGCAGTTGTATACTAGTAAACAAATCATGTGAGCCTCTGAGATCCAATGCATACATGCAAGGCCATAAAGCTAACAAAACCCCTATACCGTATTGTTCCAATTTAAGACATATATACAGGATTATGAATCTAATAAATGGTGTAATTAGGCTAAGGTCTTATCCATAATTTAAACATTTGTTTGAACCAAGTGCCTATATTTTCATACGTAAAATCTTCACCTAGATCACAAACTCTGTAATTGCAATACCAAAATCAAATCCAACAGGAAGAACATAAAGGTTTTGGATTATTTCAGTTAATATCTCTAGAATACAAATCAAGAGATAACATCTGGCCTTGTCTAGGGATGGCATGCTCTGTCCGAGCTACCAAGATCTTGTGGACATGTGCCTTATTCATTAGGTTATATAGTCAACTGTTCAATCAACCTCTAAAAACTTTTGGAATCTGCCACCACTTTCTCAAACAAAATAATTGATAAATCTGCTTAAAAGCTAATCACATTGTGAAAACTGCAAAAAGTAAATGCTCATGGATGAACTTATTTATCCACACTTCTACTATAATCTTGTAGAGATCAAGTTGATCATGTGTAATTCCATTTCCAATGAAACTAGGTTAAAAATTTACTTAACAATTAAACTCTTGGAATACACTTCTGTAAAATAAATATTGAAGAACCGTATACAAAATTCATCATGAATCTGAAACTCATATTTGCAGTTGAACAAAACTCAATGGTTGGAGTTGATAAAAATCTTGAGATAAGCATCTACTGGATCATAAAGGTAGTTAAAAATGATGTTTTGATTAAATATCTATGTTTCTTGTTCAAGATATGTGAACTACCTTTGGATAAGCTCTAACTTCACGGTTTCCATAGAATCAAATTTTCACAATCATTTGAAAACCATTTTTTACTTTCCAAGATATGTTGATTTAATTCTTTATTGAAATCCATGCACATATCTTCATACTGATTATTAGAAATATCAATCTCAGAAAAATTCTAGGAATTTTTATGAGTCTTCAAAATTTCATACTCCAATTTGAGTGTTTTCAAAATCTTCTTCAAAAAACAAAGTTTATCCTCTTCACTTGAAATATTATAAGAATCTAAATGGGAAAATAAATATTCATTCCATTCATCATTATCAATTATCCATTCTTTGAATTTTTTAAGAAAAGAAGGATCTAACTCAAACACTGTTGTCTTGGTACAAGAAGTAATTCGATCAGAAACTCAATCTGCCACTTTGAAACCAAGTGGTCTCACCAGCTGAATATAGAAGCCACTGTGTCACCAGCCTTTGTTCACCATCAAACTCTGGATATATTCGTTGTTGTACAACATAGGGAAGTATGTCTTCATTCCTCCGTTCCCCAGCAACAACGCCAGAAGATGTTATCACTAAAGTTAATTCTCGACTACCAGAGAGCCAAGCTTAGAGAAATATTAATGATGTGGAAAATGTAGATATATATGAGAGTTTATGAACAAGTAAATATGACATAGGAAAATGGCTGCAACAGTTGTATAAATGTAATATGTTGTAATAGAAATATTTATGAGTGTGAACTTATAGAAAAAGTAATCTAACCCCATTCCATATTCCTAATAAACATGTATATAACTCATAAGAATTATGGTATGGATGCATAAGGGACATACACAGAACAAAATCATGAACAATACATAATTTATCAATTCATAATAAAATAAAATAAGGCTCATCTTTTCTATAATCACTCCAAAGCATCTCTTCGTATTAAAGGAATCAAAATAAGTATATGTCTTCCTGCAACCAACAGTAATAGCTGTTTCTAACTCTGCCTTAGCCCTCTGCTGGAACTCTCCTCTCTAATGACCATGAAAAACCATCTATATAATTACATCAAATGAACAAACACTAGTTCGAGGAAACAAAAACTATCTAATAATAGAAAAACAATCTAAAACTAACTGTCAGCAATCTGGAATGTTGAAAATCCCCTGCCATTTGTGATTTGGTTTCCTTAAAATATGGAACAGATTGTTGAGAATGTTGAATCGATGCTTCAAATCAGGAATAAGTTGTTGACCATAACTTTTGATTTACATAACCCAATTTTCAGAGAACTCCACAACTAGAAGAAAAATGTCAATCATCGTTTCGAACGGTGTATGTTGATCCAAGTGATGTTAGGTTCACTCAATGGTCTATTTCCAACCATTTTAGCGATGCATATGAAGCCTTTTCACTGGAGGAGGCACAAGATAGAATTGAGAGAGGATGGATGAGGGTCTCTGACTTTCCTCCAATATAATTTTATCGAGATGAAAATGAGACCTTATGGTCCCAAAACAATAGGATACTTTGGGTCTTTCGAAAGGCTACAATTACCTGTGTTGCAATAAATCACTTTGTCAATACGTTCTTTAGGTTTCCTCCTTCAAGTGCTCAGCACGAATAGATATCTTGTCCTAATTATTTTCCACTTCTCAGAGGCCAGGGTGCGGGCTTTAGGTAGCATAATAACTAGTAATGGGATGCATCCATCTGTTACAAGATATAGAATGTACTGTGTTATCCTTGGGCTGAAAAATATTTGTAACAACAAAGAAAACTTCTATAGCTTGAACCTTTGTGAAACTCTCATGAGCACATCTCCATTGGCATTGAGTTGAAGATGATTGAAAACACGACCTTCCTCATTCACATAATGTATGAATTTAAACATTTGTTTGAACCAAGTGCCTGTATTTTCATACATAAAATATTCACCTAGATCAAAAGCTCTGTAATTGCAATACCAAAATAAAATCCAACATGGGGAACATAAAGGTTTGGAAGTATTTTAGTTAATATCTCTAGAATACAAATCAAGATATAAGAGGTAGGAAATGGGAAAATTTGTATACCTTGGAACTATGATCCACACCACCTTTTTCTATGGCTTTACCATTCGAAATATTTAATATTCCAAATTCATTTGGAAAGAAGATGAATTTCTTTGGAGACCTAGTGTGGGTCATATCATAAAATGACAAGAGGTTAGCAACAATACCTGGGGAATACAACACATCATTGAAGAAACCATGGTAAATATCAATCCTAACCTTCCCCATACTATCAGTAACATATTCATCTCCCAAAACAATTTGTTTTCCTTTCAAATTGTCAAGAGAGGAGAAAGTCTCCATCATTGAAAGCATCCAGAATCAGTAATGAAGGTAGGTGAACTTGAAGTTATAGAAACCAAGGCATGTACCCTCTCCTTATCATCTGAATTTCAAACTCCTTCCCTCTTTCTTACTCATTCAAGAAGGGAGATGTTGTTCCTCTCTAGTATTTGGGTCAACATGTCAATTTTATGTTTCATACAAGAGCTCTCAGGATCATAGCCCTTACTGCAGTATGCGCACTTCCTCATTTCTTCTTTGTTCTTCTTCTTCTGAAAGTTCTTCTTAGAGCCTAAGGGATCCTCTTGAGACATTGACTTGCCTCTCTTTTTCTTGGGTGGATTTTTGGATTTATTTCCCTTTGAGTCGAATCTCGAATCTCCATCAACCAAAGCTTGGTCTTTGGAAGGTTTGGTAGTGCCCATCATTACCAATTTATCTTGCTCCCTTGTGAGGGATTCCATGAAATTGGGAATCTTAGGAATCTTCCAGTATCGTGCAATCAATTTGTTGGCATGAAAGGTCAAAATGAACACTGAATAGTTAGTACCAAGATTCAGAATTATGGTCAGGATTATTTTCTCATCCTTCTTATCGATTCCACACTCTTTTAACTACAAAACAAGGCCCTTAAACTTGGAAAAATAGAGTTGTAAGAATTCAAAGCTACTGGGACTCAATGAGATCAGCTCATTCTTGAGTTGATGTCCTCTCATCTCATATATATTTCCAAAAATATATTCAATATTCTCCCAAACCTCATTTGGCGATGTCAATCCATCAATATGGAAGAGGAGTTCTCTTGAAATTCTCAAGCACAAAAGACCATAGGCCTCATCCCTCTTGTTGTGTCCTTTAATTTTCTCTGCAGCTGCATTGGGATCTGCCTCAGCTTCCATGGTAACCATGTAGAGGCACTTGGCCCTCAATAAAATATCCATCTCATCTTTCCATTCGAATAAATTGAATGGATTCAAGATGATTCTTTTTGAGATTGGTCCATATCTCAAAAATTATGCCCTTCAACAAGTAGAATGCGCTCCCAATTAGTGATGTCGAACCTGTAATAGCAATATGGAAGGACATAAATCAAACTACAAGGGATATGATACCATGTGGAAATTGAACCCAAGTAGTAGAACAATTACACACAAAATTGCTAACGAAAGATGCAAAATTCCACAAAAAGAATTGAAATTGGAGCTTAAAAAACCCTATATTGAATAAGTGTACATCATCCAACCTCATCAAGGAATAGGTTTTCCAAATATATAATTACATCGTATATTCAAAAGCATAAGGATGCTATTCGAATTGGACAAAAGCAGGCTTAATAAACTAGTCAAAATCCCCCATCAGTGCATAAATCACTTTCCTAATATGTCAATATGCTCATGAATTGGATGAATCAGATGTATCAATTGATAAGTGATGGAAGGATATCAGATCCGTGCTTTTGGATGGGGAAAAATATGGAGGATGGTTAAGGAAAAAAACAAGACAATTACTCCTACACTAACTTTTCCCTTTTCCCTTAAAACTGTTGAAAAGCAAGGCAGCTTTCTGAAAAAAGTAGAATTGTGCTTTTACTATTATGGAATTAATACAAAGATGTCAAAAAAATTCTAGTATGTTTCTAAAGCGCTACTTAAGCCATTTTTGGCATTTGTTGACTTCTGGGTGCAAGTGGATGCCAACTAGCATAGTAAGGAATCTAGGAATCTAGGAATAATGAAAAAATGATTACTTAATCTCAAATATGGGTATCTATGGGTTTGATTATTCTAACAGTATCATTACACTTGGAAGAGTGACTTTATCGAAAATTTCCATGTGTTAAAATATAATTTATATTATAAAGAAAATAGGTGTAATTATCACTAAGCCATGATATGATATTTGTCCATCTCCTGGCATAACTATTTTGACTTGGTCGATGAATAAGGGTTATGTTTTCCATTGAGTATTAAACATTAAAGTTAAATTTGATACATTTTTTTCAATCTAGGTTTTCACTAAATGTTTATTGAAAGCTCCTCACTTTCATAATGGTTCTATTTCATAACCTTATGTATAATTTGATTAAAGAATGTTTAGGAAACCATATCTCAAATTTCATGGGTATCTCTAGAAATAAACTTATGTATAATTTGATTAAAGAATGTTTAGGAAACCATATCTCAAATTTCGTGGGTATCTTTAGAACTTGTTTACATCAATTGCATGAAAATCATATTTACTTGACTCAAGGAATTTTGTTCAAATTTCAAATTGTAAATATAAATTTAATGACCAAGGATAAATTTACTTTCTCAATAATAAGAATAAATGAAACTAGCACATCCATAAGTAACGTGACTAGGGAATATTGATAGCAATAAAAAACCACTTTGTTTTATGAAGATAGTTAGTTGTTAAACAAAGGATAAAATATATAATTTTATATACATTTTCATACCAAATTGTTAGCGTTAATATAAGGAAAAAAACAAATACTATTTAATAAACAAAAAAAAACTCATGAAAAAACAAAATTAAATTGTTACCCCTTTCGTTAACCACCCTTTAACTGAATCTTATTTAAATCTTAATCAAGATGCATTTAAGAATAGCAATATATGATGACCATTAAATGAATCCTTGTTGTACACTTGTTACACTTTGGTTAATCTTGTTTATCCACTCAAGCATGTCCAAAACCTAAAATAATATATAATTACCTATAGGCATAAAACCCAATCTAGCGTATTATTGAGTGATGTTTGGAAAAAAATCATCGTTGAATTGATGAACATGTCTCTCTTCCGTCATTTGTAAATTTCACTTGAAAAAAAATGCAAATCAACCATGGTGATCTCATTGGAATATGCACCAACACCTACTTACATTTTTTCAATTTATTTTCTTCATATGTATTACAATCTAAAATGCATTGGATTGATCATTATTATATTAGTATATTTTTTAGAATAATTTTATTTTTCCTTCTTACTATTTCCCTTGGGTGTGTTTCCTTGGTGAATTCCTAAGAATGTGCACAAATCGACTCCTTGCATTTGTCCAATCAATGTTCTTTAGGTGTATCACAATCTAAAAAGTGTTGGCATTGATCAACATTATATCTCTTTTTGAATAATTTTCCTTTGAGATCTTATCATTTCATTGGATTTGTTTCCACCAAAAAGCATTGAGATTCACAAATGGTGCACTCCTTGTTGGATGTGTTTCCCACAAAAAATTATTGATATTCAGAAATTTGGTGTGCTTCTTGGAATAAAATCCAATCCTATTCTTATTTTTGAAGATTCTATCATTCCTGAGTAAATTTATCCTTATTTTTATTTTTGAACATTTTAATATACTTGGGTTTGTCCTTAAAGAGTATTGTAATTCATCAATGGCATACCTCTTTGAATACATTTCATTCTTGGAATACATTACATTCATAATCTCCTTGGGCTAACTTATCCATGAAAAGTATTGGAATTCATCAATGGCATACCTCTTTCAATACATTCCATTCTTGGAATATATTTCATACATTTTATTTTTGTTAGATTGTGATGAATTCCTAATAACACTATCATCATAAACCTAGTTTTTTTAACTGCATAATGAATTATCGATATCCGGAAAAGCCACAATTTGCGTTGTCCTTAATAAGGAATTCTCCCTTCCATTACTCAATTTTGTTGTATTTTTGGTTCACCTAGATTTTTGAAGGCTACTCACTTTCCTGGTATGAAACTATAGTTTTTGGGATTCATATATCTAAACAATCCCATAGACCCATGTGATACATTCACTAATTCAATATTATATGTGATATATGTTTCTTGAGTAGCTTGATTATTTGGTGTTTCTCGATACCCTAAGAATGGATCTATATTTTTTAAATGTTTCTTATTTTCTATCATAATAAAACAAATGGTTTGGATATTTTCCTTTGATGTTTTGGATATCATCTCGAAGGTTTCTCATTTGTTGCATCATCTCAACCGTAGTTTCTCCTCTATGGAATTCTATGGCATAATTAGATGAAGACTAACACTTACTCTTTTCAAACTCCAAATTAGTACACTATGATATATTTATACAGTAACCATCCTATGATTATAAGGAATCAAGAAAAAATCATTATAAATGGTAAGAGTGAGAGATTTAGATAAATGGTTTAGATTCTTAAAAAAAAATATCTCCGTTGTATCACAAGTGCATTTATTTTCATAAGAGTCGGCAATAAACTAACATTCAATGTTACTTTACATATTATTTTTCTTGTATATAATTATTTATTATTTTCTTAAAATATTTAATGTTGTATTGCTTCATTACATCTTCGCTTATATGGTTTTGGTTGCATTTAATAAACTTGTAAGTCAAAATTTACCATATAGCGATGGCAAGGTCATTATAGTTACGGAACACCAATCCACTTTGAATTTATTTTGGTCATTTTCACTGTTGTATAAGTGGGTGTGTGCAAGCTAGCGAGGGTTTCTTTTGACATGTTAGATGTAGTAGAAAACAAAAAAACCAAGCATCCATCAACTTACATGGATATTTTGAGACACTTACACAATGAATCTTGAGATGCGTAAAAAATATGAAATGTAGGTAATTGAATGACGTTTCCAAATATATAATTTTTTCATATTGAAAATGTTCTTAACTATCTAAAATTAGATATTTTTTAAAGGGAACTTTTTATTTTTGGGACAAATTATAAGGTATATGTTTTTATGGGTGCATCCTTTTAGTGACTAAATGATGGAATAAACTTACAAAAACTAGTAGACATATAGAGAATAGATAGTACCATTGCACAACTATTTCTTCAATAATAAAAATAATATTTTTAATATTATTTTAAAATTATCTATGTGATCAAACCTCGAAAATAGTATTTCAATTGTGGGTGTAGCATTTGAATGTCTTAATGAAATTATTTGGAAATGGGTTTTTTCTAGCATGTAGAGGACGACGTTCTTTAGTGCACCATACAATTTGTTTTCAAAATGGTTGAGAAACAAAAGATTTAAGGACAAAACACTAACAATGTGTTTTTTTAGTTGAGGAGTGATGACACATGATAAATAAGAAAAAAAAATTCTTGTTAAAAATTAAATGTTTGGAATCTGCAAAAAAAACGATATCATTTTCTAAAATTTCATAAAAAATAGAGGTGTGGATCATACTATAACCAACAACTAAATACAAGCATATTGAAAATTTGGATATAATGCTCAATTAGACATCGTTTATCATACTCTAGGGCATAGGCATGTTGATTCCAAAAAAAAGTTTGAAGTAAACACATAGCAATAAGAATGCCACACCAAAATGGGTGGAGGATTGGCCTTATCATTGCATGGAATACATTTTTGAATTTAAACAAAACTTGTTCTCATTATATTACTGAAAAATGAGTGCGCGTTTTTTAATACTACAATGAGTTCTTGTTATGTAACTTTAAAATTGACCACATTGTCAATTATACCAATAATTTTATTATTTTATGTCCCCCCCAATCCCCTATCCCCCCTAACTCTTACTAACCCCCCTCTTGTCTCTCCCTAACACACCACTTCCCCATTCATTCTCTCTCTCTCTCTCTCTCTCTCTCTCTCACACACACACACACACACACACACACATGCCTATGTCCCCCCTTACCACTAACACATGTATGTCCCTCCCCTCCACCCCTGAACCCCTAACCCTTTCTCTGTACCTCTAAATTTTAGACACCCCCCTATTGTTCTATCTCTAATCACTTATAGCTCCCCAAAAACCTCTGAAACTCCCATCTCTCTCTCTCTCTCTCTCTCTCTCTCTCTCTCTCACACACACACACACACACACACACACACATCCCCATAGCACATCTCTCTCACTCCTGACACTTAACACCTCTCTCTCTCCCCAACTCATCCAACTACACTTATCCCCCACCCCCTATCTATTCCTCAACCCTCTCTCTCTCAAACACACAAACACCCACATTACACATCCAC
>LPNX010517124.1:91744-151974 GCA_001517045.1 Pseudotsuga menziesii | reverse complement strand
CTCACACACACACACATACACACACATCCACAAGTCACCCTATACCAATAAGGACCCCCCCCACTCTATATTTCTCTCTCTCTCTCTCTCATGCACACACACATCCCTATGTCTCCCCTTATCACCCTCGCCCTCTAACCTATAACCAACCCCCATTATTACATCCCCTTTGGAACACCTAGACACCCCCAAATTAATCTAACGCCCCTCCCACTCCTAAAATCATAACAAACCCCTTCCTCTCTCTCTCACACACACATACATCCCTAGGTCACCCCATACCACTAAGGACACCACCCCCCCTGCACTCTATATTACTCTCTCTCTCACACACACACACATCCCTTTGTCTCCCCTCACCACTAAATATTAGAATTTGAATTCCATTTATATCTTTAAGAATATAGTTATAATAATGTTTGCAACAAAAGAATGGAGAATAAAGATACAAACTGAACAAAACAAACCACACAGGAAATGAACAAGTATTGTTCAGGAATTTACAGTATTATTCACAGTAATAAAATAAGGTGTTACAATAGTTTACATAGGAAAATAATTTGAATGCATGACATGTAATTCAAATCTATCCAGTGGATATGACTGTAGCTAATTTACCATCTAACTCATGGTGTCTCAATCAATGTAGGAGTCCAACAGATCAACTCCCAGATGTCCAACAACTCAAACAAACAGTGACATCTAGTTAACTTAGCACAACTAAGTGTGGTAGGTGGGAAAAGGAACCTACTCCACATGCATCCATGCATTATCCATGCAAGACATGTGCTAGATAACTATTTGTGAGCTAACTGAAAGTAACTTAGGGCTAACTGAGACTAACTAGCACTAACTCCAACTAACTGAAGTAGGTTGGTGTTAAGACTCCAAGTGGCTCCTAAAATGTAGGAATTGGTGTAGGAGGCACCCAAACTGATGCATGCACATGGATTAAGTGGCATTTAAACTCTAGCAGTGTTCTCCACACTCTAGTGACTGGTACATGTGGTCCCATTAGGTTAAGTGGACCCAATTGTACTAGTCGACCCAAATAATTTATTAAGGTTCCAAAGTTAGGAAAATTTAATCTAATAGGCATTTGAACATGGGAGGATTAACAGTACTAAACCCCCGTTTAATCTTGTCTTGGAAAACCCTAGGCCGTGGTAACAAGACCATAGGTCACCCAAATAAAATCTAAAAGATAAATAAAAATGCTGCTTAATACAACCGAGGAAATAGGGGAAAACCTCATGGGAAAAACCCCCACTCAAAATAAGCAAAAATACAAATTTTGATCAAACTTGTGAAAAAAATTTCTACTATTTGTAGTAATATGCAACAACAGTATCTTGGTTCTGTGCAAGTGAACACATGAATCCAAACAAAGTGCTTATCTCTGGAGGAATATTCCTCTTTGGAAGAAGAACAATGCACTCAACTGAATCAGAAATATAAACAGTTGCACTGTAAAAACTGGACCCATGTAGAGGAGCTGAAATCATCTGAATAGAGATAAAATGTTCTTGGGAAATTGAACCATGTGAGGAATACCTAATAAACTGATATATGTTATCCTTGAACAACAAACCATGAGTTGTAAAATCAACCCCAAGTGTTAGGAGAAAGTAGAATGTCTTCCTCTTTACTAGTTCTCTGAGGAGATGAGCATGTGAACAAAGGTAGAGAATCCTTGGGAATATGGAGAGTGAATGCTTGAGCTCCATAATCTGATATAGCTTCATAAATATCCAATAATTCAGAAAATATAATAACATCAATATCATAAGAGAAAACTAACATCGAATCCTCAACAACAAAATTGAATAAGACTTACGGTGCTTGATTTGTCACACCAAAATTGATGAAACCTGTGAGAAGAAATATTGTAATCTCTTGAATATTAAAAAATGAAACACATATTATCATATTAGAAAATAAATCATATCCAAAAGGTTCATATCAGAACCAAAACTGTGAAGTGAAATCAAATCCCCAGTAGCAATTTTGAAGGAGACTTGCAGTACTTGATTTGTCACAACAAAATTGATGAAACCAACTACAAGTAGTAGTGAAAGCTCATGAACCTGAAATATTGAAACAAGTAATATCATATCAGATCTAAATAAGATCATATCATACCAAAATAAGTTCATATCAGATCCAAAAGTGATGAATGAAATCAAATCCCCAACAACAATTTTAAAGGAGACTTACGATACTTGTTTCTTCACACCAAAATTGATGAGAACAACTACAAGCAATACTGAAGGATCATGAACCTAAAATATTGAACCAATTAATATCATATCATATCAAAATAATATCATATCATATCCAATAAATTTCATATTAGATCCAAGAGTTTTCTCCACCGAGATGGTAGATGCACAATTTTCTCCTTCTTCAAAATTCTGAATATCGGTGTAGGCAATCATGTAGAAATTTGTTGGAATCTCAAGATCAATGAAAGTGAATGGATTAATCGTACAACCTGAAATTATTTCCAAAATATCCAAATATTTACAAAATATAATATCAGCAAACTCATGATAGAAAATCGACATCAAATCCCCAACATAACTTTTGAGAGACATTTTTGGTACTTGTTTCTTCACACCAAAATTGATGAGAACAACTACAAGTGGTACCGAAAGATATTGAACCCTAGAACAAGGTAATATCAGATAATATAAAAATAATATCATATCATATCCAATAAATTCCATATCATATCAAGGAGTGTGCTCCACCAAGATGGTAGATGCACATTTTTCCCCTTCTTCAAAACCCTGAGTATTGGTGCATGCAATCATGTAGGAATTTGTTGGAAGCTCTAGATCAATGAGAGTGAATAGATCAATCCTAAAATATGATATTATTTCCAAACTATCCAAATAATTACTTATCTACACACCAGCAACATCATTAGAGACAGGGAAATCAAATTCCTCACCCTTTCGTGGAGAAATCACTGGTAAACTATGTACATAATTTATAATAGAAGAATCACTAGAGAATTTTTGCATAGAATGGAAGGAAATTATTTTCTTCATAAATCAAGATTCAAATGTCTTATTCTATATCATCCATGTGAGGAGATGATATATCAGAGATCTAATACACTTCTGGAGCAATAGGAGAAGGAGTCACTCCAAGGAGACTTTCTTCCATTTGAATTGACTGTAAGTAAGATTTTGCATCTTCTTCATCTTGAACAAATTCATCAGAGACTGTAGAGGCCGAGACTTTTGAGGAAAGAAATATTGTGTTTCTCACTGTGCTCCCCATATTTCTATAACAACCCTCATTTTTCTTCCCCAATATTCTATCAAGTTCTATCCAAAGATCCTTTGGGTATTCTGCAAACTCAATAAGGTCTATAAGAAAGCTTCAAGAAAAATTCCCACATATTTCTCTGTAATCTTTATCATTGTCATTTAGCTAGTATTTCTCATATTCATAAGAATATTTACCAAGTCCCAAAGATACCTCATTGAGACCTTGTCTATTCAGAGATGCAATCATATCGACTTCCATTCTGAATATCTTGTGGATGGAATAAGAAGAGGAACTGATAATATCGAATCCATATGAAGTTGAACATATAAAATATCACTGCAAAAACACTAAACAATGTTTGAACTGTTAGAATCATGCTTTCCGCTCGACATGAACATATTTTCAGGGTACGTCATGCCCTCTCCACTACTCTGTATAAATCCAGAGCCAGAAAATCATCATAGGGGACTTATGTGGAACCCAGCTGCTTTTGATGTTCGATGGTGAGAAACAAGCATGAAACTTGCCTAAGAAGGCTCTGATACCATATTAAAATTTGAATTCCATTTAGATCTTCAAGAAGATAGTTCTAATAATGTTTGTAGCAAAATAATGGTGACTGAAGATACAAACTGAACAAAAACAAACCACACAAGAAACAAACAAGTATTTCTCAAGAATTTACAGTATCATTCACAATAACATAATACAGCGTTACAATAGTTTACATAGGAAAATAATTTGACTGTGTGTCATGCAATTCAAATCTATCAACTGGATTTTACTGTAGCTAACTAACCATCTAACTCATGGTGTCTCAATCAATGTTGGAGTCCAACATATCAACTCCCAGATGTCCAACAACTCAAACAAATAATGAAAGCTAGTTAACTCAATGCAACTGAGTGTGATAGGTGGGAAAAGGCACCTAGTCCACATGCATCCATGCATTATCGATGCAATAAATGTGCTAGTTAACTATTTTTGACCTAACTGAAAGTAACTGGGGGCTAACTGAGACTAACTAGTACTAACTCCAACTAACTAAAGTAGGTTGGTGCTAGGACTCCTAGTGGCTCCTAAAGTGTAGGGATTGGTCTAGGAGGCACTCAAATTGATGCATGCACATGTAGTAAGCGGCAATTAACATCTACTAGTGTTCCCCACACTCCATTGACTAGTACATGTGGTCCCATTAGGTCAAGTGGACCCAATTGTATTGGTGGGCCCAAATAATTAATTAAGGTTCCTAAGTTATGAAAAAATAATCTAATAAACATTTGACCAAGGGAGGATTAATNTAACCACCCCCCTATCTATTCCCCAACCACCCCCCCTATTACATCCCGTCTACAACACCAAGACACCCCCACATTAATATACCTCCCCTCCCAGTCCTAAACTCCTAAAACCCCCCTTCCTCTCTTTCTCTCTCTCTCTCACATCCACATGTCACCCCATACCACTAATGACCCCCCCAATATATCTTTGTGACTCTCACACAGACATACATACAATATATATTTGTCTCTCTCACACACACAAACACACCCCTGTGTCTCCCCTTACAACTAACACCCCCTAACCTATAATCCCCCCTATCTATTCCCATTTGTCTCTCTCCAGACACACACATCTGTATATCTCCCCTTACAACTAACACCCCCTAAACTATAACCACCCCACCTATCTATTCCCTAACACCCCCTTCCCTTCTAATCTATCTCTATCTCTCTGTCTGTGTCTTGCCCCTCTTCTCATCCAACTACACCTAACCCCAACTCCCCCTCCTCTCCCTCTATCTCTCTCACACACACATCCATTGAGTTTTAAAGAAATATAGTTAGGTTGAAGAGAGGGGGGTGTTAAGACGCTAAGACTTCGGGAGTGCTTGTTAATTCCCCCTAAACATTGAATGATCCCTTAACCATGGAACTACCTTCTTAAATGCTCCTAAATGTTATTCAGAAAAAAATTGTACTCATTTTATGTGGTTAAAACGCACCTTCATTTTTTTTAACAATAACAAGTGTACACTTTGGTTCGGTATAACCAACAAAAATCCCTATCCAAGAAACACTCTATTAGATATCACCCAGGTTTCACAGTCTACGCACAATTTCAGGTTGCAGACAATGCGTTCATTCTCTTCTTTACCATATTATCACCAAAAAAATTATTTTTGGCATCAAGAATATCCATCACAAGTGTCTAAGTATTTCTTGGACCATGGTATATATTGAGGAGAAAGAAAAAAATAATTAATTGAGTAATAAAGAAACCAAGCTTGGGGAATCTCCCACTGAGGAGCACCATAGAGCATCTCCACCATTGTTTTTCTTGCAATTGAGGAGCTAGAAAAGGCAAGATTAACTTGGTCATTGTGGTGGAGTATGTAGACACAATTGAGTAAGAAAGAAACCAAGATTAGGGAGTCTCCCATTGAGAATAACCGTACATAATCTCTACCATTGTTTTTCTTGTAATTGAGAATCTAGAAAAGGAAACATTATTCCCAATCTTCCCCCTAACTTGAGTCTCTAGACACAATTGAGCAAGAAAGAAACCATGCTTGGGGAGTCTCCCATTGAAGAGTACCATTAACCATGTCCACCTTTGTATTACATTTGAGGAGCTAACAAAGGAAACCTTCCTCCCAATATTCCCCTTAATTTGAGTATCTAGACACAATTGAGTGAGAAAGAAACCAATCTTGGGGAGTCTCCCATTGAAGAGCACCATTGACCATCTCAACCATTTTTTTCTTGTATTTGATAAGCATCAAGAAAATATTTCATTGGTCATTGTGGTGTAGTATCTAGACACTTGATTTTTCAAGAAAGAAACTGAGCTTGGGTAATATCCCATTGAGGAGCACCATATATAATTGATCATTGTGGGGATGGGAAACTCACACAATCGAGCAAGAAAATCAGCAAGGAAGAGGATACCCAATTAAATCCTTCAAGAAATTAGAGAAAAAGAAAGAAATGATATGACCAATTGAAAACTCTCTATGGACACTCGACCAATTCTGGTTGTTCAGGATGCCAAAGTTATTCCTAGAAATCCACATCAAGAAATACAAAAACATTTGCTCGAGGGGCCTTCGTCTCCATATCAATTGAAGAATGAGCACCGCATGGAACTAATCAAGGAGTAAAATGTAGGTGCACATCAAGGTTGCCTGAAACCTTTGCATATTTAATTGGATGTGGGTATTAAACTGACAAAGTTAAAGAGATGTTGAATGCCAACCATATGCTTGAAGAAGACAATGTTGTTTAGACCACCCAAGAGGATTTTTTAATTTCCACCATCCAACCGAAAGAAAGAGATAGAAGGACATGAAGATCATGTTGAAATGGAAGAAGGACGAGGTGATATGGTACAGGGTGCAGTTCCAACCTCCGTACCTCCATTAGCAACCTCATGCCAAAGAAATCCAAAATGTATTCAAATATGAAAGTCTCATTGGTTCGCATGAAAGTACACTGTCTAAATGTAGTATTGCATATCAATCCAAATAGATACTTGTCAACTGTTTTGATTCTAAATGTGATGGAGATAAATGCAGATTATTTATATTGTTGTTAAAATCTAGGTCTATGATTGTTGTTAAGAGAAACTTAAGGATAAAGATGATAAACAATTTTGAACCAAGTTCTCATGTTGTTAGAAGTTTAGTAGATGCACTTAGTACTATTGGAAAGAAATTATGTTCAAAGGGTCGCAATGCATCTCTTCGTTTGTTGTCACAATCAATCATGATCAAAAGCACCAGGGCCCTTCAACTTCTTAAGCTGGCATTCAAATTTGTAGGATTGTATATCAAAGCACTCTGTAGGTATTGTTCTAGAAGAGAACAACTTGACTCGGGTCAAACAAATGTCTGGCCCTTCATGAAGTGAACTTCCAGTCATTCAAATATGTAACATATGATATCAATGGAGGGAATGAAAGAAAAAAAATACAATTGGTCACCTCTCAGGTGACTATCAAGTTCCTGAATAGTATTTTTTTCTTCATGTATTGCTGATTCATATATGTAACAACCTATTGATCTATACATCTTTATTGTTGATATACCAGGTACTAGTTTGCAACTTCATGGAGGAAATCTTTGAAAAGACACAACATTATGTAAAGAATGCACATGTGGCTCGTTGGAAATATGAGAAGTTTAGAACATGCATGGATACATTTATTATTGGAACTATATTATCAGTGGTCTATTTTGCAGAAAACTACACTCTTCAACCACAGAACAAGATTCACAGTCAATATTATCACTCAAACTAGGTCATCTTAATGGTCCATATTACCTATAGACATGGGGAAGATAATACTAAAGAGAAAAGGGTTATATTGAAGGAGCATCATTTTTACATAAGTGATTACAGGTGTCATGACTTTGATTTTGTATAACATGTCTTTCAATTGTTCTAGAATCACCTGGAGGATAACAATATACGGATGGAGCAACATTGGATTTGGTTTGATGGTTGTGCGAGGAAATTAAAAAATTCCCGTGTCTTCCAATGGTTGTGTATTCTCCACAAGGGGTACAAGGGGCATAAGGTGCCACATATTTGGAACTATTTTGAGACCAAACACAGAAAATGGGAACATGATGGAGTAGGTGCATGCATCAAGACTGCATGATGTAGGCAAGAGATGAAACTCACAACTATTTCGCTCATCCAAGATGCAAAGACCATTGTTGCATGGTGTTCTTTAGTGATGGTGGAGGGAGATAAAGGCAAGAAGACCAATCATCTCAAAAAGAACATGTACATATATATTTTTGGGAGGTGTTCAATGTAGATTGATCACAACTATATGAGTGCAATACCGTCCAAGGAACTCATGCAATCCATTTAGTTAGAATGTCAGACAATGCTATAGTTGAAATATGGACAATGAAACTCTCTTGTTTTTGTTATCCATGTAATAGTGGTGAATGGGAAAAATGTGAATCCATAGATTGGGTTGACAGCTGGGATCGTGTATCACTCCCTATTGGTCAAAAAATAACTGCAAAAATATTTGAATTGGAGGAGGGTAAGTCTTGTATTTCACATGACTATTACCACATTTCAAATCTTATACAATTAGGTTCGACTATTATGTTGATAACTTTGAAATGTGTGATGACTAGTTGTATTTAGTTAGATGACTCCTAGGTCTGCACTTTATTTTATGCAGGGCACATATACATAGTGGTTTCCCTGAGAGGTAATGAATGACACACTCACTACTAGATGGAACATTGCTTGGATGGGAAGTAGGCCCTCATTTTCTCATTAAGCGACTTCGAGGGAAATGATTTTCGAATTGGGTCGATGGTTATCAAAGGAGAACATTTGACACAAGTTTCCCACGAACGAAACAAAAAAGGTTATGTATTTGAAGACTATAGACCAGGTAAAATTGTATACCATTATAGAAACTTAGTCATTGGCACAAACCTCTAGATGTAAACAATGCCAAGCAAGAACTCATCAAAGTCACGATACTTGTTTCCTTACTCCAAGCATGAGAGGATAAAGGATACCGTTTCTATTAGAGGTGATCTCGATGGTTGAGTCGAATGACCACAGGTAGGTAGTCAAGTATTTTGGTTTCATGGTCTCATTGATTATCTACAGCTTGATATATTGACCACTTGATAGATTCATAAATTGAATAGACTTATACAACTTGATAAGTTGCACAATCTTCATCATGAATTTTTTGTATTATATTCATACTTACATGAATCATGCCATATAGCCCAAGACCATTATCTAGCACTCTATCTTGGATATGTCTATTGCATCTACCTTGAATCTTGAAGTTGGTCGTATAAGGACATATCCTTGAATTTGATAATTATCTCCTTGGATCTGATAATTTGTTTCTCCACAGAAGGGAATGAACCTATCTCTGATTGCTAAGGATTAATCAAGATCTCGAGTCATGCATAAAATCTTTATGAATTTTCTAGCAAGCTTAGAAGGAGTTGTGTAGTTAAGGAATGGTAATCCTAGCCTAATAACCATGGCCAATACTAGATTACAAACCCTATAGACAATCCTAGTAACAAGTGGCCAACCTGTTACGCCGTTATTACAAAATATATATATTCACACTACGAATGTTTCAGATAATACTGGATGAACAGAAATTTATAAAACAAGATTCAGAATAGTACTTCTCCAATCAATTTAAACTATAATAAAATCACACATAATTTTCATCACTTCCAAAGTTGTTCCTCGATGTGATTCATCAAGTGCCATGTACATTAACAAAATGATAAAATAATGTGCGTGATATAATCATAACCATTATATTGAATCAACCTTATATTCATACACTTTTAGGTTTGATGTGTATCCCATATATTCGTTAGATGAAATACATCATTCCAAACACCAATTTCATTTATGTAGACCACACAGGTGCATCACTTAGGTGTGTCAACATCGTGCATCCTTTAAAATTTTGTTAGGTTGTTATGTGGGTAAGGTGATTTTGTATTCCAGTTAGCTGGATCAATTGCTTAGTTGTGCTAGTTGCTTATGTGTGTTAGGTATGTTCCATGTTTGTGAATACAATTTAACATTGTTAATTTAGCATTGTATATGCAATTGGATCGTGGTAAAAAACAATTTAAATGTACATTTTTATCATTACGTAATATTGTAATTATGCATTGTTCTCAAATTTATAACTCATATCTCCATGCAATCGTAAAATATATAAAAAATTGGGAATATTACACATAGAAACATTCTTAGCCACACGTGTATAATCACACTTAAAAGATAGAACCATGAAGATCTCAAGATCCTTGATATGAAATTTTTTTTATATCATGAAAGTTATTTACAAAAATAGAAGGTCCTTATATGGCGTATCAATGTACATGTATCAAAAACATCATTGATATACATGCAAAAAAAGGTACATTTTTCCTAGACCGTGCCCCTATACTTTAACTTCCTCTTGTGCATAAAAATACATATTTTTCATGTGCTAACACATAAAACACTACAACAAATCATGGAATTAGCGTCCATTTTTAGTGTATTTTTTTTACATTGAGTGGTCAAACTAGATGCTATATGGGGCACATCAATGGAAAAACTTAAAGCATCTCAAAAAATGTATTTTCTTGCTTCCTAGATAGCATCCTTTATGACGTCCAAAATAGAGTCTATTTCTTTTCTTCAAGAATACCATCCAACGTTGCTTCCTAAACAACAATGAGGTTTTCTTCCTAAATACTGTCCTATTTTGCTTCCTAGCGAGTGTCCACTTTTTCTTCTTAAATGATGTCCCTGTTAGCACCATATTTGCATCCTTAATAGCACCATGTTAACTTCCAAAGTAGCATCCAATATTGCATCTGTTTTTTCTACCACTTTAGCATCCCATTTTGCACCATGTTTTACTTCCAATTATGTGCCAATTTTAGCTTCCAAATTTGCACCAATTTTTGCTTCCTTTTATGCATCATGTTTTGCTACCAAAATGACACCAAGTATTTATTCCATTGTTGCACCATATTTTTCTTCCTATGTAGTGCCGTGTTTTGCATCCTTTTTAATGCCTAGTTTCACATCTTATTTTGCTACCATATCAAAGCCATCTTTGAATTCATCATTAGCACCACATGTTGCATCCTCTTTAATGCCTAGTTTCGCATCTCTCATATTTTGGTCCCTAATTTAGTCACTTTTAGTAATTTTATATACAAATTTTGGTAATTTTCTTTGGTCACTTATCTCTTATCTTTTGGTTAATAATTTAGTTGTCTCGAACCGATATTGTAATATCATTAGGGCATGGAGGAATCGAACCACCAACCTCCTTCTTGTAAGGTGGAATCTCTTCCATTAAGCTAGCACCCTTAGAAATTTTGAGAACCTAACTTACATAGTTTTCTATAATGGTAAATATGATCAGACACAAATTTTAGTATCTAATGGTCGGAAAGGGATGATAGACTGTATAAGTTCACAATATATGATCAAGTAGGTTATGAAATCCATAAACCTTTTCTAGGAATTTTAACAAAACTCAAGAAATGGGCTTAATGGGATTGCAAAAATCATTATTCCCTAGTGCAAATGAATAACAAAAATACAATACTGATACAAACAGTAATCACTTTATACCCAGTCTTAAAATGATAAAGGCACTTGCAACAAAATTTAGTATAGATTTACAATAACATACACTACCAACAATGTTCATAAAGAATATTATCATATATGTAAAGGAAAATAACACACATTAAAAGATATGGCTATCGAAAAAAGGTTAGCATTCACTGTGATCTATGTAAGAGAAACGATTTACATTAGATTTATAAAGTATCTTCTTCACACAATGCACTTAATAGAAGACAGTCTTTCATCACACTAATCCAAGAACAAAAATGAAAATTGAATAAACTAGTCAATTAGCTAGATCTGATATAAAAGTATTGCTACCAACTTGGAGACCTGAAGAAATGCAAGATATGCAATTTATATTGTACTGCAAAGATCAAGAAAAACTTATTGTTTGCATATGAAATTAAATAATCTCGGCACTAGAGACCTATTTTCACTTAGTCATTACAAGAAAAATGTTTCTCCCTTTATAATAACGCATTTCAACTGATGGTTTAATCTCTCCTTAAATGCACTCTCAAAAAAGTATAGCAACTGGAACAAAGCCCTTTTGTCACTTCCTTATACTAGATAACAAATTTATGTGGACACCTATCTTTTCTGACTCAAAATTAAGAAACTCAAGAGTTACTCAAAAGGCTTATCGGTGTCCTTGCAAAGGAAGGACAATATTTGTAGTCATGTCAATTGTTCTAAATTCTAGAAAGAGACACCCAATGAAATCATTCAAAAGCACAATACTTTAGCATTGAAAAATCTGAAAGATCCAGTAGACCTTAAGTTTCACAAGAAATCACAAACCAACTTCACACAGATAAACAAAGCAGAATAAAATTAGTTTACCCACCTAAAAATCCAAGTAGGGTGTGGTTTTAAAAACACAAAAGGAATATGGTGACACCAGCTATGTTACTCTTATACATAATTAATTGCATTGAGTGTGTGGAAAAGAAACATATTTTTCACAAGACATGGGTTCGAAGTGATAATATCTAAAGACCACAATTTATAAAAGATTAATTAGTTATATGTTGTTGAAACGCTCTGATAAGACAAAAGTCACAAAGGGAAATAAATATCTTATTTTTGTTGATTACTTGGTTCTTTGTTATTGAAAAATGTCTAGCAGGATGACATAATTAGAAGTGCAATAAAAATCTAGTTAACTAAATTTAAAACAAAATTACCAACATGGAATAAGATTCTAGGTGAAACTATATCAATAATCAACCTAGAATAGTAAACGGTGTACCTACAAATGTGTTTTTAGAAAGGAAACTTGTTAATTTTCATAATATAATATAGGGAGAATGAAGTGCAATGATAAAAACATTGCACTCATAAAAGTAGTGCATGATTTTCCATTGGTATGTGGGGCCAATTTATAATTTAATGATCTTAAAATACTCCATTGAAGGAAACATGATGTCCCTTATATTGGAGAGCATATGAGGATCATTAGACTTTTTTCCAAAACTTTTTGATCAAAAAATGAAAGAAAGAATATAATCATAAGTTTGCAAAGAAGAATTGAAGGGGTTTTTGTCTTCCTTCAGTAAGGAAAAGAGCCTAGGTTCTGAGGGATGGACCATGGAATTTTATATTATCTTTTACAAGTTCTTGGAGTAGGAGATAATAAGGGTAGTTGAAGAATCTAGGATTTCTAGTAAATTATAGGGGCTTTAAAGTTTAAACACAACTTTCTTTGCTTTGATTTTTAAGAAGAATGATCCCTCTTGCTTCAAAGATTACAAGCCCATTTCACTCTACATTAGGAGAATTTTGAGGTAAAAAATGGGCCTCAAAACAAAAAATGTACTATCAAAATCCACTTTAAAACAACCAATCACATTCTAGAGGATAACATCATTTATAATGGTTGAGATGGCATTGGTTGAGTTAAGGATGCTTATTTGTCAAATTGTAAATGGTAAATGAAAACCCATAGTTAACTATATGAATATTGTAAGTAAAGTATTCACTATGAAAATAGTACTCATAGATTATTTTTTAATATAATATAAATTTACTAAACTACTCTTAAAGTAATTAGAAATAAAAGTACTCTATATTTTAATATAAAATAAATTACAAATAGAAAAAAGATAAATGCTTTATTCAAGACTAATATTATGTAATTACTATTTCTATATTTTAATATTAAAAAAATTGCAATTATCAAAAAAGTAAATACTCTTTTCTATGTAATTACTTTTTCAATTTATAAAATATATATGTCAAATTTTTATTTGAAATCAAAATCACTTAACATTTTATAATAATAAAAAAACAATTTGATGATTAATTTTGTTTTGTTTTTTAAATACTTAATATATGTAATAATCTATTATAATTATTATTTAAATATAAAAAATATATATTTATTTATTTTATTAAAATAAAACATTTTAGTATAATAAATTATACATGTATACTCATTTATTTGTATATTAATATTAATAATTTTTTTTTTTTAAATTTAGGTAATATTCAAGGTTCATATTTTACTATCACTTTTTAATCTTTGTAACACCTTCAACTATATCAACATAAAGTGACAAGCGCATTCAAATTATAAAACCAAATACATAAGAGAAACCTTATTGTAATAATTTGAATGAAATATTATATCATAATAAGATACTATATTATAGTATAATAATTTTATTACACATAATCTAATTTGCTTAATATTAACACCAATTTTTGTGATAGGAATTTATGTACTATTCCTTCATCTTAATATGAACATTTTTTTAAATTTTTTTAAAGGTGTTATTAATTATTGCATTAAACATGATATGTAATATACATAATATATATCATAAAACATATTAATAAGGAGTTTACGCGTGTTTTTGAAAATGTCCCTAAAAAATGAAAAATAAATTAAAAAAATGTTTTTAATATCTAGTTTTATATTTATATTTTATAATAGATTTTTATTTTTAATAAATATAAGTTAGATTTATATATATATATATATATTACAATTTATTCATAAATATTTAACTTTATATTTAACATTCAAAATTATAAATACATGGTTCTATTTGCTCCAACCCCGTATGGGCATTGAGCTATGATTGAAACAGTGCCTCACCCTTCTACTACTATTCAAGTGGGAAAGTTGAGTGCTCGTGCAAGGGGATCGAAACACTCACCCCATCTTGATTAATGCAGCATTAATCGAAGGGAGAGGGAGACGCCCTTAGAGATAACCTTTAAGAGGTGCTATTGTAAAGTCAAAGGAATAGGGTATTTAGATAGGTAAATGTGTATATATGGAGGTAAGGCAATAAAAAGTCTCTTTCGTGGCTGTAGTGTGACTGAGCATAAACATATTTTGAATATTGAAGAAGTAACGTATATTTCAAAATTCAAAATTAATATATTTTATTTTATGAGTACATTCATCATATTATATTCAAAAGTATTTTATGTACTCAAAAGTACTTTACTTTGTCATATCAAAGATGAGTTTTTTTATTGATTTTATTTTAGATATATTTTCAATTTAACTTAATCATGGTTACATTGGTTATGGTGTAAGAGATGAGATGTAAATATACCTCCTCCACAAAATGCCCAACTCTTAATATTTTATTATATCTCTTATAAGGCCCATTTTAGACCTCAAAATTCCCCTAATGGATGATGTTATTTGACTCTGTCCTAAAGTACCAGCTAAAAATGAGAGTAAGACAGAAAATAAAGATCTAGATCAATAACAATTATAGATAACCAAATACCAAACAAAGACGATATCCAAAATACATAAACCCTTAACATGGAAAACGAGATACGAAAATATTGTTTTGTTTAAAACCAAGATGCATGCATGCTGAAGTAGTGCACTATAGTCTCCGAGAAATGGCACATCAATCTTAGTAGATGTGCTTGTGTTACTGTCATAACTTTGTCTAAGCCTCCAGATACCAGGGCCAAATGGTCTGTATCATGGAATCCAAAATAAATTGGCCTCTTTGAAATTCTGTGATTCCCATGTTTGCAGTAGAAAATTTGGGTATTCGAATTAAATATTTGCATATTATCCTACATATAGATAATCATCATCTATCAAAATTTGGATTCAAAAGTAATTCAAAATATACTTCCATAACACAATTATCATAAAGAAACTCATGTGAGTATCTCCTTAGCAAAATACTCAATTCAATCTAATCCTCCTAAAATATGAAAACTGCAATCAAAATATACTCAAAATGGCCTCTTTTGCAAAATTCATCCAAACAAAAGTATTCAGTCCCATAAATTTCTATCTAATACCAAAATTGATTGAAATTTTGTTATTTTCTAGACTAAGGTCTATATGATATTTATTGTGTTTTGCATTCACCCTAAGCTATACAAAGTTACAAATTTCTGAAAATGCTATAAAAACAATCTTCAAACTATGAACATATATAAGAGAATAACATATATCTATGATCATGTGAATGAAGATTTAAACACTCTGTTTGTTTAATATAGAAGAATATCCATATGATATGCTAAGATGGAAAAAAAAGTCCCCTCTACAAAGGTTTTCAGGATTGATAAACTCGGTAATCTCTCCAAGGACTTGGGTAATTTTGTAATCTTCATTTTTCATAATCTTTGGAGAATAAATAATAAATAGAACACCACATGATAATTCACTATAACTGATATGGTATTGGTATTTATAACATTATCTCTTAATTTTGATGTCAATTTAAAACAAGTTCACTAATGTAATTCAGCACCATAATATTAATTTTTATTTCCTCACAGAACCAAGAAGGATACATCAAATTGCAATTCTTCAGTCTTAAATCAATTTATTAATTAGATTAATCCGTAAAACCCCATATTATTAGTTCCAATCAACACATATTATGTTCCTTTTCATCTTTATAGATGATTCCGTGAACAAACCGATGATCGTAATGAGCTAGCACAAACATATTCATGAAGTGCTAACAAACGTGTGCATAGATATGTCTCAATTTTCCCAAGCTCTATGACATGTTCTAACTTCATCTCACACTATCTATCTTTACTCTTTCATAGGATCCAATGGCATCAGTACATGCAACAATTCTTTCTTATTATTTATTCATTTTCTATCAGCTAGCTATTGCAGCAATATCATAAGGTTTTCTACAACAACACTCATATTTTAGCCATGAAAAAAATAGAATATATAAGAAATTTCACCTTATTTGATATGTTCGTTAACTTATTTATGCTAGAAAGGAATTCGAAGTCTAAAATAGTGGAATTATCTCATACCAATATTTGGTTAATTATTTATAAAATTTTGAAAAGAAGTCAACATCATTAATTGGCAGAAATAAAACAATGACGTAAATTTAAAACAGTAAAAGATATCTAAGGAATAAGAGCTTAGAGAAAAACTATGCTACTATTTTTTCTCTCAAACTTCTTGACTACTAGGAGAGAAACACATGTATTCAAGTAGTATAGAAGAGCTAAATGTGACAACACTAGATTGACATATTTTAAGACACTCACTGTTTTATTTAATATCATTAACCTCAAGGATAAATAGCAAGCACCATTATTTTATTACTCATCTTTACACAAAACAAACAAGGCTACAAAACGTAATGAAAACTCAGAAATGTAGATAAGAAACTTCAAATAAAGGAATCTGAGCAAGACTATTTCCAAATAGTCAAATTAATGTCAAATTGGTTAAAAAATGTATCAAAATAGTTTTGGCCTCAAAACATAAGTGATGTAAAATCTAGGACCATAAAAATTGATTCATATCTTACTTGTCTCCAACACTTTCTTGTCTCCAACACTTTTTAAATCTTCAACATATATTGGCATTTATTGCAAAACCAGTCATTCATTGAGAAAATTATTTGCAAGATAAAGAACATAAGAAATTTCTTGAGGGAGGGAAAATAAACACATTTACTAAAATAATCAACACACCAAATCCACAAACCTTTTAAGGTACCCAACCACTATTAATGAACTCCCACCGCTATCTTTGTGGTCTTTATACATCTCCATCATCATATCACTTCTTGGACAAAAAACATAGAGGTGATTTAGAACAATGCATAAAATTATATCATATTCTGAACATTGAAATTCAACTCCACATAATACCATGAAATCTAGCTTACCTTATACTTCTTATGGATCGAGTCATATGATTCCACGAGTCCCGCATAAATCCTATCGAGAGTTCGTAAAATGTCAATACAAGTTCTAAAAAGACTTAATGCATTGCTTATTCTTAGTTACATCACATGATGTGCCCTTAGTCTTTCACACCTTTAAAGAAATGTATGAATTTCTGCAAAGTCAAATAGCCAACAAATTATGCACCTAGTTGAATATGAATTTCCCTTGGGTACGACCAAGAATAATAAAAAAATTTAAACAAATTACATTAGATGGCTCATGAAAGTAAGAATTCTAACATAACAAGTTGTAAAAAAAAATATTTAAGTACTAACAGATACTATAAAAAGTCCCCTCGTTGAAAAATTCATAAGGGTAACTATCGAAGCATGAATATTTTCTGTAGGGTCACATTACAATACTCAATCATACGCTGGGACCAAAAGACAATGTGATAATGCTCCACAAACTCTCGTTAAATTCCTTTAAAATGAAAAATCCTTCCATCAAGGGTTTTCAAGGCTCCAATTTTCTTACTAGCCTCTTTGACCACAAAAAATTTGAACTCGTGGACAATCAATGAGAATAATCCACTTCTAGAAAATCCTCTTATGCCATGGAAAATTGACAAGAGTAAAGGAGAAGAGGGTATACCTTAAACCCTACAACGTAATTGGTAAGACACTCACACCACTACAAGTTTGAATGTGTTTAAAGAATTTGCGAATGATTGAGTTTCCAAAGTCTATGGGTGTTACACATTTCCCATCTCCCATTTATGCTATGTCAGACCTAAAATCACATTAACATCGAATAGCACTACACATTAGGCCACTACCGAGCTCCATATTGATGTGGGAAATCATCCAAGATGGAGGAAATTGATCCCATCTAAAGGATTTATGTCGTGGTGTAAACAATATGTGTTCCCTTGACTTTGCAGCAACACCCTTATTTTGATGTTGGTGGCATTTCATCTCAGCCTCCAAACTTATGTCTTTTCCTAATACTTCAGTTTGAGATATACGACCATCACCTTTATATTCTTATTTCTCGGTAGCATGTTGAATATCTATTTCATCTTCCGGAATTTACATTTAGTTTCTTCTTCTCCACTTTTACTAAATTGAACAACTCCATCAAATTGTGAATCATGTTCATCATGATTATTATCACTATCATATTTTCTTCCATTTTATACTGCTACTCATCCGAGTTTTTTTTCATGTTCCACATAGTTCCCTCTGTCATCCAAATCCATGCTAAGATCATAAGAATCTATGCCAACATAATCACTATAAACAACATGTTCATCTTCCAGTTCTTCTCATGTATATTCTTTAACCCAATTATGAATCCCAGGTTCTTTGTATTCTCATTCTTCAACTTGATGCTCATTTTTAGACTGATCAACAATCTCCTTTTCAGTATCTGAAATATTGTCACTATCTGAAAAAGGTTTATATTCACCATCATAACCATCAAACTTAGAGTCACCTTCATAGGAAATTTTTCATGGCATCCTCTTCATATTTCTTGTCCAATCCAAGCTCTAGAATTCTAGGATTTTCCCCTGTGGTTTTAACATCATCCACACAAGCATCAATGGCACATATAGTCATAGCATTTGCATCATCAACAATGATTTCCTCATTGACAGTTTTGATAAGATGTTGATCCCTACCTGGAGAATATGGGAACTTTCTTGCGAAAGATCAGAATTTCATAAGTTGTTTCAGGATCATTTGAGTTTCCCTTGTAACTAGTGCCACCAGTTTCTTCAAAATTATCTTTTGCAAGTTCCTTTCCTAGCTACAATTACAAGAAGACTTAGTTTATCAAACATATCTCCATTTTCATTAATCGGAATATTCTCTAATTGACTGTCACTTTGAAAGGAAGGGCATGTTTCCAAAAGGAAACATGAAGGTTTGTCTATGAAATCATCCATTTGAACGAATCTCACATTTGGTGTAGCTATAGTATGACGAAATCATCACACGGCAATTTCATCAATTAGATATAAAACGACTTTGTAAGATTAAAGCACCACATAGCTAGTATATTTTTTTTCATGGAAAATTTGTCTTTGTACAGTTATTTTCACAACTAATTCATGTTTATAAATCTAATTTTATAACAAGAAGCATGTTGAATCCAATAAAACTATCTATCTATCTTATTTGTATACATAAAAAGAGCCTGACACCTGATATAGTAGTTCTCCTAATGCAGAAATTTTCCCATCTATGGAAGTTGTTGTTAACAGCAGAACAAATGCCTGAAAAGTGAGAAGCCACAAAATATTATAGAAACTCCTTGATGGCTAATAATTCAAAACTTTAAAATATAAAAAGGTAAGGATCTTCAGGTAATTATTCCTCTACTAAGATGATTAACAATAATAGCTACTAACCCATGGGGTTTAGAGAAATTAGTAATGAGGAATTGAGATGAAAAGTTTTAAATGGAAGGTCATGAGTCCAAATCCTCTATGAGTACTTACAAAAAAACCAATAAAAACTACTATAGCTCAGTCAATACACCAAAGGGCTTAAATATCCATCCCACCAGTTCTAATCTGGTTCCTGGCCATCATACTTACCCACATTCATAATATGAAATTTATATAGTTCCACGATGACCACTATAATTCAAAACTTCAACAGATAGAAGATAAACATTACATCCTAAGTATCATAAGGTACAATCAGAAGAAATATAATACACATTTTGAACCATGAATCTATTTTCAATAGTTGGAAAAATGAAAATTAAGAGGTCAAATTACAAAACAGGTTTCCTGAATACTAAAAAAAATAGTTTTAATATATAGGAAAAAAATTGTCTAACATTCTTATATTAGCTACCTGGTAATTTTTTTTAGTCAGTATAAAAAAAACTAAATGTGTTGAAGTAGCTACTGGAACTTCAAAATTTTAACTAAATGTCCCCATACATAGTGAAAACTAAAAAAACAGTAACTTGAATGGATTGATGAATGTTGAAATAGCACTCCTGTGACACAATAAGAGGTTGACTAGTTGGCCTTCAAGATAAAGAGTTTTAATTATATAGAAACCAATGTTCAAGAAGTGTGGCTAAACAAACACATCACATAGATTAGAACAATAAGGCTACATAAATTAATTCTCCACCAAACAAATACTGTCATAATTGTAGAACAATTATCCCTTTTATTCAGTAAAATGGTTATAACTTTTATAAAATTTATTTAAGCAATCCAAGACAGTGGAATTGAATTTAAAATTTTAACTCTCCTCATGAGTACATTTTTCTTATTAATATTAATTGATGCCAAATTTTGAAAATTTAAAAACAATCTATATCGCAATGCATCCCAATTTCAGCTGCACTGGTTGCATTGCATATAGAAAATGAATATTAATGTTATTGTACAGAGAATTCAATGCCTGAAAGATACAAAAGAATAATGATTGTATGTGTTAGAAATGATCAAATTATGTAATGTTGGAGTCTTACCTTGAATGATGTTTTAGCTGCACTAACTAATTTCCCTTTATCTTTATTTTTGTGTAAAAGAATGGCATGCATAACACCAAATGAAAGAATATAATTAGAACACCAAGAGAGAAAGAAATATCATAGCCTGTTCCTAGCCTTTGAATGTAAAGAACTAGTCTTGACATGTGATTGATTCTGAACAATTCAAATTCACTTAATTTTTATGTAGCGATGGTTTAAAAAACAACATTTTCTTTGAACTAGAACTTGGAAGGTAGCACATTCTATTTGGTATACCTTTTAAAAGCCAAATGGAAATGGAATTTTCCTTATCCCAAGCTCAATGAAAGAGACCCTCTTTACTATACTCTGGAATCTGTACAATTTTGTGCTCAGAGAAATATGGTACGATGTATGAATATTCATACACCATACTGTTATGAATAGCACTTCATTTAATATGTACCACAAACTTCCTATAGGATTCCATATCATATTTACTGGAAACATCGGTCTCCAGATACAAATAAATTTATTATCCATTGATTCAACCTCAATCATTATATCTCGGCTCAATATCATGTATTGTTTGTTACTTTCTTCATAATTAACTGTAAAAATATGGGCAATGGCGAGTAATAATAAGGCTAATATTATGCTTGGAATTATTATATGGAGGTTACAATGCTTTGGAGCCAAAGAATATGTAGTGATAGATAAAATTTACATCTTAAGGGTTGCAAAGTAAGCATCATAAGGACATAGTGTTCCAACAAAATACTATATGCATTGCTCTTCTCTGATAATAAACCTAGTCTCCCCTACCATCTATAGTACCAAAGTTAATTGGTCTTTAAGTTGATATCTTTAAAACATACAAGAGAAAATATACTAGATAATATAGATATACATATTACTATAATATATATTTTTGACCTATATGCAATAGATCAACATGCCCATAATACACTATGCAATTAATATGCTATTAATCTTCACTGCATTTCTATCCCGGGAGATAAAAAATGGACAGAGTATTGAGAATTAATGTTGCTTGAGATACATACCTGATTGGAGAATCCCCAAAAGAGAACAAAAAACACCACTCTTCCCTAAACCTTCACCATGACATAGAACAAATAGTATGACCATGTCTGAAGAATGGCAATGGGACCAAGAAAGCTAGGACCCAAAAATTCTAGCAAAGAATCTCCTAATGTTTCAAGATGGATGGAATTATTTCAGTGGGTACAATAGGAAATAAAATTTCCCAAGTAAGGCCATAAAGGGAAATATACAGGAATATAAAAGAACCTTCTTTGATAAAGTATTTGACATCTCGATGTAAATAATCATGAACCCAATGGCCATTGGAAAACTAACCCATGTCTTGAGAAATGGAATGATATTAGCACTGCTTCCCTTAGCAGTCACCACCAGCACATCCTTGGTATCTCTCAGAATCCTATAGTTGAAAAGAATGCATAAGAACATAATTCCAAGGGGGACCACCTTCGTCAATGTGATGGTCTCAACTCCCATGAATATCTTCGGGGTTGGCACAAACTCATGCGCATCACTACCACCCGCATCAGTAGCAATGGTGTAATATCTTGAATAAAACTTATAGGAATATGCCTATTGATTATGATGATTGTCTTGATGTTTTATTTTTATATTTGGTCGAAGACCCCATTTCATATGAACATGATGATTTGTTTTATATATTGGGAATAATCCAATTATTGTTGATATATATATATATATATATATATATATATATATATATGCTTGTTTGTGTTGGGCTTGAACCTTGAAGCACATGATTGATGAGATGTTTTGTGTTGAGCGGGAAGCTCTAGAGCACTTGAGTGATTGATGATTTGTGTTGAGCGAGAAGCTCTGGAGCACTTGAGTGGTTGATGATTTGTGTTTAGCGAGAAGATCTGGAACACATGAAAAAATAATTGGAAGTGTTGGACATAAGCCCTAAATCCTTCAATGTTGATGTTGAGAATAAGTTTTGGAGCATCAGATCCTTGGCCATTATATCCCTAGGCGTATCATACAAGCAGATCCTAGGATTAGTGATAACTGAGGAGCTCTAAAATCACACTAAATTGTAACTCCCTATTAGAGCATTGAGTATGGGCTCTCGTAAGCGCTAGGGGTTACTCAAAAGAATTTAATAACTTCTAAGTGAAAACGAATTGAGAAAAATATTGATCTCATCATACTTATTTATAAGTGATTAAATTAAATTTTCAATTTCTGTATTCTCATCAAAGTACTAAAGAACTACCACATTATACGAGAGAAATCCAACATCCAAGGATGTTTAGAGTTTCCTAGCATAGTAGACCTAAACCATCTACCTACTTGACCTTAATGAAGAAGTGTCATTAAGTATAGGGATCATGGTATATGATGCCCAAAGACAAATGTTAACAAGTGTTATATTATTATGTAATTTATACATGGTACGTATAAAGAGTTGAATAAAATTATAATATTAATGATGAAAGAGAAATAAAATCTCCATCCAATTACTATTTATTATGTAAAGATAATAAATAGTCCAAAACCTGAAAAGTCTAATTAGGAACTAGTAGAAAGTTCCTAAGTTAAAATATTAATAAATTACCCAAAGTAATTGAAAAGGGTTAAATCAAGAAACCAAGGTTTCTTGATTTAACTTTCCCTTTCACTGAAAATTCTCTCTATAAAGACTTAAGCCAAGGAAAGGCTTGGGGTTCTGATCTATCATTAGAGGAATCATTTTCTACCTGTTTCCCTCTCAAGAAATTTTTGGAGAACATTTTCCTCGAAGGAAAAAGGAGAACTAATCCACATCTGATATACTAGATAGGAAACCCTACCTTAGGAGCTCTAAGCTAATTGCTTGTTGGATTCCATCTCGGGGGGATCCATATTTAAACTAGGAACGGTTTCGTGTCATGGTTGGGTGGAACATGGTAGTTTCCAAGTGATTTGGTCATAAAAAATAGAGATCATATCTGTCTTGAATTGTTAATGATGGTTATTTGAGTGTGCAGGTTCAGCCACTAATAGAGATTCAATTTACAGGTATGAAGCCCTAGACTGTAGATTCTACTTTCTTAGAATAAAGGCTAGCTATGTTATGTAAATCATTATTTTGCATTTCCTAACCCGATGTATATGTTTCTATGTTTAAAAATGCTAGGGTTTGCATCTTAAAGTATTAACCCTAGAATGTAAGTGATTTTCAATACCAAGTTATACAAGATTTATTTATTGGTTTATTTCTACTTTATTTACTAATGTTCATCAAGGGTTCTACACCCTAGTTAATTTCTGTAGTAGTATTATTTATAAAACTCGATTATGTACAAACTAGGTTATTTCTGGCCTACTATTAATGTTCACTTAGTCTTTATACTCTACTGAGATACTCCATTCGTTACTAGAGACATGTTATAAATTTAAATAGATTAATCCTAGGAGTAGCGTCCGAATACTTTTATTTATAACTTACAATCTATATAACCTAAGGTACTATCTACAAATTGCACTACGATGTATATATATAAAAATATATAGACATCAAACATAAACAAATCAAAATACTATCTATAAATTATTCTACATTTAAATCAAAGATAATAAATCATTAAAGACCTTTCAAGGTCTGTCTCATTGATACAAGCTAAATAGTAAAACATTCCATTTAAAAATGCATTATCATAAATAAATGAACATAGTAAGCATTGTGACTATCCATTTGGTCCAAGATCAAATATTTGTTCACATATATATGAAATCCATAGTCCTAACTAAACCATATCATAATCACATGCATAATTTGTCACATGCCCTAATTTTGCATAAAACAATTTTACATTATTTGAGGACAATATGTTAAATTTTATGCTAAGTTGTAATTGATGACTCAGCAGAGTCAAGGATATTTAATGTAATTCTAAATATTTTAATTATAAATAAATAAAGGAGGAGACAACAGCTTAGGAGAGTTGTTAAAAGAGTGTTTACTAGTTAAATTGGTGGAGCAGATTTTGTGGAGAGCAAACTGATATGTGGCAACATCCTCAAACCAATTCCAACTGTTGCAGGTGCCAACCTCCCTACATTTGGGGTCATGATTCCCCAAGAAAGTGGAATCAGAGCAGGTGGCTAAATCAATGAAAACTGACCCAAAAGACCTAGGCAATCTTTATAAAAATTGCCATTGAAGAGAGATGAGGCTGCTCATTCTAGAGAAGTTATCATTCAGGTTGAATGAATGTACTTCATAGAAATTCAATGGAAGGGAGACTGGAAACTGTTTGAGGGGTTAACTGTCGAGTGATCTAGTGCAGCTTTGAAGATGAAATCTCTTACTGTTGAATGCAGAGTAATACTGAGATATTGGAACTAAGTCTACTGTTTGCATTCTCCACCAGTTCTCAGCCAAGAAGGCTAGGAACAGGCTCGGGGGTCTTGAGAAAGCATTGTTTGAGTGCTCTCTAGGAGATTGGTAGGGAGGAACGGCCTCCTAACACTGTTGTCATCTGTCCTATATAGGTTCTACATTGTTTTGTTTTATTGTGTTAGATAGATAAATTCTGGTCTGTTTGTTATATGAATGTTAAGTATTCAGTTTGTAAACTATTAGAATTTAGTAGTATGTTTAGTTTATTGAAGAAATGAATTTTAGAAAATAATTTCTAGTCTGTGTTTTTCCACACCTGGAAAGTCCACGTAGTAATCTAGCATAGGTAGAATGTTTAAGAAGATAAGAGAATGATTGAGTAGATAAGATTGTGTATTTATAGAGAGTAGAGTAATTTATTTCATGTTGAAATATTATGGAGGTTAAACAGTGTTATGATATGTTTATACTTCTATATTTTCACTTAGTAACTGAATGAAATGCAGCACGATAATCACATTAGAGTTATATGGATTACATATAGTTAAGTAAATAAACAACTACTAATTACATAGTTTATTTTTTTACAATATCAACTAAATCTAGGTCTAATAGTTACTATAAACCAAATAGGGTTAAATTTAAAAGTAGTGAGATTAAAAAGAGTAAATTGAGTTACACGATTTATGCTATATCATTTCAAAAACTCTGAGTAAATTATACTAGACAATTTATTAAATAAAAGCAATAAAATATAATTAATAACTAGTATAAAACTAAATAATGCCTATGTAGAAAACTATTTATAATTATTAGACAGGCTATACCTGTAAATATAAAACTTCAAGGTGGAAACCCTAACCAAGTTATTAAACTTTTATAAATAAAAACTTCTAAGTTGCAAACCATTTACTTGGATGATAATAATATATATAATCATTGAGTCTAGTGTAAACTGTTACAATCAATCCTTTCTAAAACAAATGTACATTTACACAACACACCTATAATATTAATTTAACCAAATTAACAAGTAGTAGAACCTAATCATTAATTAACTGAAGAAATTAACTAGATAAGGGTTTCAATTAAGGAAAAACCCTAGCTTGTATTTTCCAAACAAGTAAGATTAATATTATAAATTACACACTACGAATAAGTTATAGTACTTATAATAACAATGTATACTAAAAAAATATTTTTAGAGAGAATGTTCTTCATTAACAGTCGAATAGGAAAAACCCTAATGTACACAGAGTTACAATATACAAGATTACTGTAAAAACGAGACACAACTCAAAGTAAAAACCTTTTTTAAACCCAATGTATTACATTGACAGGTCGTAAGGCTACGAACTTAACTAGATTACAATACCCAGCTCAAGGCCGGTGTACCTAGCATCATGGCATGGGTTTTCAAAACAAAACTAACACTCATTATATTAAAACCTACATTACTGTATATTCTTTATAAATCAAGAAAAGAGCATTTACAAGTCACAGCATCGAATCCGGAGTCACCCTACCATATGCAAGGGTTTAATAACGAGAAAAAAAAGCTTAAACCTGAAGACCAAACATCCCAAGACTAGGGAAACAGAGGTTGTAACTTCTTTCCAAATGAAACCATTTTCCCCTAAGTCTGTACAAGCAAGGAGTTGCCACTTTGTAACTGGGGCTTACCCGTAGAACTTGATGCCAATACAAATGTGGAGGGGATTATTCCAAGCAAAAGGGTGAGCTATAACCTGCAAGTAAATATCAAAAACTTTGATTAGAAACTAAATGGTATAATGGTAACTGTAACTTAAAAATTTACAAACATTTGTGAAACAAATTTTTTACCTGGAAGTAAGGAATGTGAAGCCATGAAGGAGATGAACCAGCAGAAGGAACAGTACACCCTCGTGTTCACCTATGACAAAGGAAGTAGGGTTCAAAACACATACTGTACCAACAACTAGAGCAGGGTTGAATTTTTGGCAATGGCCATGCAAGAAATCAACACTACAAACCACTAACAGAGAACAACTACATGCACAGTAATGCACTACTCACAGAGAACAACTACATGCACAACAAATATTGCATGCAGAAGGAAAACCAAGTGTGAGCTCTGAGTCTTACAACCCATACATTAGAATGAAAACAACTCTCTTCATGCAAAGCATTGAGTTGGAGACGAGCACCAATGAGCCCTCATGGCCGCAGTGAACCAAACAGTGCAGAGACCAAAACCCTCGATGAAAAATAAGAAGTAGGGTTACGTGATGAGCTTATAAGTTGTGCAATACACGGTGGTGAATGTCCACATGCCCACAAATTTATTCAGTCCATAGTGGGTCGAGTTGTATAATCTCCACTACATTTGTCGGGAAGCAAATTATTGTTAATAATTCATACAACAATCACAATGATAATATATATTATACAAAGTCAATACATATCATTCCAATGATAAACATTAAGTCAAATGATGTTAAAGCATGAGATTAGTATGGTATCGTTAAACCCTTGTTTTATTATAAACCTTGGAACCTTCTTTAGGAATGAACCAAATCATACATTGTATCGTTAACCTTGATATATGTAAACATTCTAATCTTCGATGGAAAATAACAACTATGGAGAGATCCCTAGTAGGGTATAAGCCCTTAAGTACAAGTTAATAATTCTAATATTAATTATTGATTCAAATATTACATTAAAGGACTATGTTATTAGAACTAGTCTTTATGTAAACACTAATGGTGAGAATTTATTTTATAAATATTGCATATATAAAAAGTATTTACACTCTAGAATGAATTCTTATTGTTGTCTGAAGTCTATAGTACTAAGATTAAGGTAAACTTCATGGAAGTTGTAATCATTTGGTCTCCATAAGTAAACAATGCTCCAAATGAATTCAATCAAGGCTAGATTAGTCTTGTTAGTAAAGGATAGTAAAAACTATCTAAGAATAAATATAGTATCACTATTATTTATAAATAAATAATATGACAATGTAATTTCGTCACATTACTTATGTCACAAAGGAGTTTGGAAGTTATAAATCACAACTTGTCGACATTTACACAAATGATCATTTATAAATACAATGCATTATTAAGCTAATAAACTTCCTCTACTGAAGCTTAATAAAAGTAAATCTAAGAGTTCTATATAAGCTTATTTCTTGAAAGGCCTTAGGTCTATTTCCATACTTATAAGTAGTGTTGTAAATTTTATAAATAGCAACAGCAATAAACTTTTGTTTCAATAAGAGTATTGATATACTAAATCTTGAGCTCTATGAAGAACTAGAAATAACTTAGCGTAAAGAGGAAAATAAAATCTATCTAACATTGCAAACATTCTGATAATAGACAATCAGTAGGGAAAAGATACTAATCATAATAACATGAAGTTAAAATACTATCACTGTTGCAAACAAGTAAAATAAACATACTTTACCTTGTAGTATTCTTGAATTTTATTAAGCAAACTTTTACTCTAGCAATATATTATGCTAAAAGAAGTATATGTCGATTAACACATTAATAAACTATTACTGGTTCAAAATTTACCTGTCAAGCCTGTAAGATCCAGAATTCCAGATAAGTTAGCAATCGCTAAGTAAGCCCCAGTTACAAAGTAACTTCTCATGTACTTGAAAAAATCAAACCATCAAAACAGCTAGAAACAACTAGATGCAGATTATGTATATCACATATCAAAGTTAAAATAGTATTAATTTATGTGTGTTTAAGTTAATGGCTACTTTTGCTAAATGTTTCATTTTTCCGTTATCCGCTAGTAGTTATGAAACTGTGACTATAGACAGTTTATGTTACATCAAAAACTTTTAAATTTTGTGAAAATTTGGAGTTTTGACATGTGGTATCAGAGCACAAGGTTCAAAGAATAGGCCTTGATGAAGCCCAACTTGCTTTTTATGAAACAGTGAATTTAAACTATTTTGCTAATGTTATTTTCTTTTAATGTTATTCAACAGAGAAAATTGTTTCTAAAGTTTAAAAATAGGTATGGAAAGGATCAAAGAATATGCGGAAGAGGAATCTCCATTTACTGAACAAGAAAACTTACCAAGAGACCCTATATAAGAAGATCTAACCACTAATTCCTCAGAACTGTTACAAACAGTAAAGGATTTAAAATTTGAAATGGAATCTATTAAACAAGAGAATGAAAGGCTTCTGAGAGCTTAGGAGGAGCTGAATCAGATCCTAACAGAAAGATTTCAAGCTGAGGGTAGGGGTAAAATAGCTGATTTAGAAGACACTAGTCATCAATGTAAATATAAAAAGATTAAACAGACTAAAAATGAAAGCATCTCATCTTCAGAGGTATTTGGTGATGAACGTAATTTTCATTCCACTAGTGATAGTAGTGATGACAATCATTAGACCAAAAAGAGAAAATATAAACCCTATGAGAAAATTTCTAGCGAGTTTAAAAAGATTAAACCACTAACATTCAATGGAGAGACTGAGAAGGGGAAGGAAGTGAAATCTTGGTTATCTGAGATGAAGAAGTACTTCGATATTTATAATTATTCTAACCAATTAAAGGCTAGAATGGCTATCTACAATCTCTAGGGAAAGGCTGATATTTGGTGGCAGGACTTGAAGAGAGTGAAGGGAATAAAAGAGAAGAACGTAAATTGGAGTACCTTCAAGAGGTACTTTAAAAAGAAATTTTTTTCTAAGCAGTACTATGAAGAGAGAGCAAAATAATTCTATGAGCTTAAATTAGGATCAGTGGCTATGAAATATCTAAAAAACAAGTTTTTAAGTCTGCTTAAGTATGTGCCATAACTTGTAGATGAAAAGCCAAAGGTATAGCGATTCCTCAGTTGTTTACCTTATCATATTAAGGACACGATTGAGTATGACAATCCAAAAAATTTGGAAGAAACTATGAGGAAAGCCAACTTCTTTTATGAACAGAATTGGAAAAAGGAAAGCATGGCCAGCTGGAAGGCCAATAAGACTAATAACCATTATGATCAAAAGAAGAAATAATTTGTGCCCAACGGGAACTATAAAAACAATAAGGCTAGAAATTTTCCTAACAAGAATTTCCAAGCGAATAAGAATAATTCACCAAGCAATCAGAACAATTCAAAGCGTAAAGAATCTTATACTAACCATGGTAATTACACAAATAACTTTGAACGCAAAGAACCTATAAAGTGCCAGGAGTGTAATGTCCCACATTATGCCTTAGTCTGTTCTAATTGGAAAAAGACTCTCAGTAATATTCATACCATACAGGAGGAAATGACTATTAGAGATTTAGCGAGGACTATGCCTAGAATCAATGCAGCCTTGGAGAATCGACAAGTAGAATATCAAACTCCCATGGTGGAAGTAGAAGGTCTGATAAACCAAACCCCTATAGCTATTTTAATTGATCCAGGAGCTAGTGTCAGTTATATTTCACCTAAAATGGTGGGAAAATGTAAGTTACCTGTTGAAAAATTTGAAAATTCTTGGTTGGTGCAGTTAGCCATTGGTGCTAAGAGGAAGGTAACTTGTTTTGTAAAAGAATGTGCAGTATTTATCAATCAATTTTAAACTGTTGTAAAGCTTAATGTATTACCTATTGGTTCTTGTGACTTACTCATCGATATGGATTGGTTAGAACAACATAGGGTAATTTTAAATTGTTATGATAAAACCTTTACATGTATAAACAATGATGGAAAACCAATAAGTGTAAAGGGGATCCCTACAAAAACAACCATACGGAATATTTCTACTCTACAGCTTAAGAGAGCTGTTAGGAAGGGTTGTAAAGCTTATGGAGTAACAATAACTGATGAGGAAAATCTAAATAAGACAGATAAATTAAAATTGGAAGACATACCTGTTTTAAGAGAATATGTTGATGTATTTCTGGAAGAAATTCCAGGACTACCTCCGAAAAGGGAACTAGATTTTTTCATTGAGCTAGTAGCTGGTGCAGTACCCAAATCAAAGGCCCTTCATTGAATGAAGATACTAGAACTGAATGAACTAAAGTCACAATTAAAAGAACTCATTGACAAAAAGTATATTCGACCTAGTGTGTCTCTCTTGGGGGCACCTTTCATCTTCATTAAGAAAAAGGATGGAACCATGCGACTTTGCATAGATTACCATTAGTTGAATAAGATGACCATTAAAAATTGATACCCGTTGCCTCCCATAGATGATCTCTTTGATCAAGTATGTGGAGCCACGGTGTTTTCTAAAATTGATTTAAGGTCTGGATATCATCAAGTTAGGTTTAAAGATGAAGGCATCTTTAAAACATCCTTTAGAACTCGATATGGCCATTACGAGTTTGTCGTCATGCCATTTAGGCTTAGTAATGCCCCAGCTATATTTATGTGTTTAATGAACAACATTATGCATAAGTATCTAGATAAGTTTGTGGTCGTTTTCATCGACGACATATTAATCTATTCATAAACTGAAGAAGAACATAAAGAACATTTAAAAATTGTTTTGCAAGAGTTATGAGATCATCAAATCTTTGAAAAGTTTAGTAAATGCAATTTCTTCAAAGATAAGATTCAGTACTTGGGTCATGTGGTGACTAAGGAAGGGATTTCAGTGGATCCTGAAATGATAAAGGCAATTGAAGATTGGCCAGTCCCTAAGGATGTAACTACTGTTCGATCCTTCATGGGAATTATGGGTTATTACCAGAGGTTCATTGAAGATTTTTCGAGAATCGCGAATCCGATAACTTCTTTGCAGAATAGCTAATCCAAATAAATAATTTGTAGTGTGCACTGACACCTGCAATGATGGTTTAGGCGATGTTCCGACTCAAGAAAGGCATGTTATTTCCTATGAGTCTAGGAAATTAAAAATTCATGAAAAGAATTACGCAACTTATGATTTGGAATTAGCTGTTGTTATACATGCTCTAAAGATGTGGCGTCATCACCTAATTGGCAGAAAATTTATTTTAATCATTCATAATAAAGGATTAAAATATATGTTAGATCAGCCTAATCTAAATGCGAGACAAGCTAGGTGGCTAGCTTTTCTAACGGAGTATGATTTCAAAATTCAACACATTAAAGGTAAAGAAAATAAAGTTGATGACGCATTAAGTAGGAATGCAAGGTTGAAATTCACAGTAGTTATCAGTACTTATACAACAGATTTGGATGAACATCTTAAAGTAGGGGTAGAACAAGATGAAATTTACCAAAAATTACAAGCTAAAATGAAAGAAAATCCAATAGAAAGCTTAAGTAAAGGGTACAGTTTGAATGCAAAATAATTTTTACTGTATAAAGACAGAATGTATGTACCAAATGTACCTAAAGTTAAATTATTAATTTTTAATCAAATCCATAAAAATCCATAGTCATGCCATCCAGGCTATCAAAAGACTATTACTATGATAAGAAAAGAATATTTTTGACCAAACATGAAGACTGAATTGGTAGAGTATATCACAAGGTGTTTTGAATGTTAGCAGGTGAAAACTGAGCATCAACACCCAGCTGGATTACTCCAGCCATTACCCATTCCTAGCTTGAAATGGGAGATAATTAGTCTCGACTTTGTTACTAGACTGCCTAAAAATCAGAATTTAAATGATTCTATCATGGTAGTGGTTGATAAATTAAGTAAAGTAGCTCACTTTATACCCGTTAAAACTACGTATAAAGCTGCAAACATAGTTGATATATTTCTAAAACAAATTTTCCGACTACATGGAATACTGAAAGTTATAATTTCAGATAGAGATCCTAAATTTACAGATAACTTTTGGAAATCTCTGTTTGAAGGATTAAACACTACATTAAATTTTAGTACTGCATTCCATCCTCAAACAGATGGATAGATTGAAACAGTAAACCAAGTACTGGAATATTTATTAAGAATGTATGTGAAAGACCAACCATGTAAATGGGAGGATTATTTGCATTTGGTAGAATATTCATATAATAATAATTATCAAGCATCAGCCAGATTTAGTCCCTTCCAAATATTGTATGGAAGGAGATGTAATAATCCTATCTCCTAGAGTAATCCAGTGGACAGATTAGTATTAGGTCCTGAACTATTAAAGGAAATGGAAGAAATTGTAAAGCAAGTACAAGGTAATTTGAAAGTTGCGCAGGATCGACAAAAAAGTCAAGTAGACCTTAAATGGACTATTTCTCTAAAAAATTCACTCGCTTAAATAAGGAAGCTAAACCACTCAAGAACGAGTGTTGTTTCTATTTTATTACCTTATTATAAATTTCGTATTTCAAGGTTTCTATGAACCAGGGTTTACCTGTGGATTGTGGTGATATGTACTGACATTGCATGGTTTTACGATGATTCTGACCATATCACGATCAACATGAGACATGGATTCTAAATCCACTTGTAAATAAGTGGTGGTTTATTCTGAATGAATTATGAGATTGTACGAACCACGAAGGATGGTAAGGATACAATCACTACAACTTAGGAAATATTGATTAAACAAATGAAAATTATGTTTATCGATAGATGTTAATTAATCATGAGGCCATGTCATTAAGCAGGACAATGACAGTAAAGTCATGCGAAGCACCAAGGAGCATGCGTTTAGTATAGTCAATGTGAAATTTATACTAATTACGAACAAATGTTTTGAATGCCTTGGGAGCACATTGGTGTTAGGCAAGTGATTGCTGCGTGAGCACCTAGGTGTTAGGCATATATGATGCAGGAGCACAATGGTGTTAGGAAAGAGATTGCCATGTGAGCACATTGGTGTTAGGAATATAGTGTGGCAAATATAAGACCTGGGCAAAATTGGACATCTGGAAGATAGGACACTATTTGATGTCACTAAGAGGAAAACTTTTAACTAGTGGTTAAAAGGGAGACTATCCTCAGAAAATTGTCGTAAGTCCACACATGAATGGAAAAGAAAAAATCAAGGGAGAGTTTGGAAAACAAAACGAATGTAAAACGTGTTACATGCATGAATGGGTAATGTGAGGAAGGGATTTCCTCACGTCGAGAATGACATGACTATCCAAAGGTTGGAGATAAAACCAACCTCCAAAGGGTGGTAATTATATTCTATTGATGAATAAATTGCATATTATTACAATGCAAAAGGGGTCTATGGCATATGTTTAGTTGAATTATAATTTTGTACATGTTGTACTTAAAAGAAACTGGGCTAGACCTGAACTTGTCGCAGGAAGACTGCAGGTCTTGAACGATGGTGAACTTGAGAAGAAGTCAGGAAAGGTCAGAATAGAAAAGGTGAAGCAAGAAAAGATGACTAATGAGGAGAAGGAGACTGGCTGAAGACATGAACACCGAGGACATTGTTGCTTTTAAGGGGAGGAGGATGTAATTTCCCTACTACATACCCCCAAAAACCTTGTGATTATGAATAATTATTGTAATTGTTTTGGTGAGGAGTTCAAGGCCAAAGCCCCACCAGAAACAAGACCTCGAAATCTATAAATTGCCTAAGTCACACTTAAGGGTTGACAAAACTTAATCGACAGAACTATAAATTCACTAGGGGAAAACTCAAAACAATGAGTGGGTCCTTGGTAATTTTTAGACGAAAAAAAAATGTTTTAATGACCAAGGGTATCATCCTAGTTTCATGTGATTTCCTAAGTGGACTAAATCACCTTTGTGCCTTAAGGGTAACTTTTACCTAATATGCTTTAAGGTACCAAGTACCAGGAATTTCACCTTAAGAAGATTATCATATCCATCTTAAAATTATTAAAGATGATAAGGTTCATCTACAAGAGTAATTCTTAAAAGGTATTAATAGTACCTTAAATGAGGATGGGTTACCATTATTAGCATAGACACAAATTTTAATTTATACGACTCTATATAGAGAGAGAGTATCCTTGATAAAAACTAAGTAATGAAATACTACCTTGGGATACTACTATTCTTATAATGACATAGTGGGAAACTAGCATAGAGCTACATCGCCTAGAGAATTACATACGTATATAAAAGCAAGTTTTGAGAAGGGTGTAAATTTTTATGAGAGAGGGGGAGGTGTTTCTCCAAACTCCTTTAAACAAAAGGGAGCAACACTCCAAAGTTTTAAGTTTAAAATATTTATAAAAATAGTAGTTATGGGAGACTATTATACCTTTAAGTAACCTTTGTTCCTTCGATTATTTTCAAAAAGGGGTGTATGGGAACGCTTATCTCGGTGGAATATGGCACATTATATTTCCGCACTAAGAGAGTGGTGTAACTTCCCTGACCCTCCGACCGGCGAAGAGGACGCTACCATGGAGTTAACCATCTGGGCTACCAGCCCCATGAACATGTGCATTAATAAAAAATTGTTGAAGTAAAATTCCTGAACTAAAACATGCATATATATTTATTTATCATACACAGCGGAAGTAACATACATTCATAAAAGCATTCAACATGTTCATCATGATCATTAATAGTAGATAGGATTGCAGTAGTAAAATAGACAAGATTACTTATCTTTATAAATAAATCGTCTCGCAACTAGCTATGTCGCTGCAATGTTCCACCCAACCATAGGCTAGCATGCTCCTAGATCTCTTAGCAATGCTGCCACCCCCAAGCCAGGCATGACTCCACAAGGAATAAGGAACTAACAGGATTACACATAGCAAAAGCATAACAACACCACAAGAGTACACAGTTCATCCAAGCCAACACGGTTGGTTTTATCAGGTGAAAAACAGATCAGCCAAGCCAACAGAGTTGGGTTTATCATGCCATCCAGGAGCTGGGAAAGGCTAATGCTAAGCTGGTGAGCTCACTGAAGAGCTGCAGACACCAACACCAGAGCCAGCATGGATTCTAGAACATTCACACACACCCAACACAAGGAATTCAGTCCCTTCCCTGTAACGTAGTCCCTCGGACCCTGATCTTCCCTCCAGTGCTCTTCAGGGGTTGTGGAGAATAAATCCAGCTCAATAGCTCTGTCTGTGTGGTTCTCAACCCACCAGGTTTTTCAAGCACCTTAGACCATCATTCACCAACCCAAAAAAGTCCGGGGACAAATCCGATCAACCCACAGCGATCCAACCTTCAATACTATCACTGGGAAACTTACACAGATCGGAAAATGATCAAAATTCATGGCCAACGTACACAGTTCAACACAGATTCATAGGAAGAATCACCCCTGATCCCATAAATCCGTGGAAAAGCAATCCCAATAATTTCCACTGCGATCTGAATGGTGAACAAAACAATCCACAGTCCCATACGTGGAGACAAAAGTTGGTTCTCTATGTGGATGAAAGAAACGAATTGTAGACCAGCAATTAGCGAGAGAGAGAGAGGAGGAGAACCCCCACACAATAGTTGGTAAAACATTTTATTCTCCCGTCTTGCATGAGGAAGATGAACGGCCAAGATCCGAGGGAGTGGGAAGAAGCGATTCCCACGTTGTGGAGAGGAGAGCAAGCATGGCATGGCAATGGTCTTCTTTCCAGCCAATCCCTGCCTCAACCAACAAAAAGCAAAATAAACAAGGGAGGTGGTGACACATAATTTTCTCTCGTGACTGCACGTTCCACATTCACGTCCCCCTTTCCTTATCCTTTGGAATCATGCCCCTTCTCAATTTAGTTGCCGCGAACATAGCTGGTTGAGTTGTTTTAATTAAAAAAAATGTCTTTACATGATGCCGTAATTAAATATATGCTGCATGTCCTGATATACCATCAGTGACCATTCCTAATCAGAAACACAACATAACCAAATCTTATGGTGGGGCCTTGGCGTTGAGCTCCGTACCAAGATTATTTACAACATATGTATCTTATTTATTTTAATGCGAGCGAGAATTAAAACTGGGGTATTACAAGTGGGATCACCCTTGAGAATAGAAGACCATTTAAGAAAAAGTAATGGATTTCAACCTGAAGGACTCCCTCAAAATCAACCGCGCCCCTATTCTCTTGGGATTTTGTGTAAGAGATACCCCGAGGTGAGTAATAGCCGTTAGGGGGAAGGTAAGGGCAGATATTCCTGGGACCTGTTTTGGGGAGGAGATTTCCTTCATAAGGAGGAAAGATGTGCATGTTGAGGGGGAAAAGAAAAAAAACAACTCTGCGCCCAGAGAATATCAATATCTGTGAGGGAAAACTCTGCGCTTTGGGAGTATGGAGATCAGTGAGGGGAAATTCGTCGTACATGGATAGCGTGTCGATATGGCTCATGGGATCCGGATCATTCGATCTATAGGTTTTCGTTGAGCAAGGTATGATCTAATCTTTCAAGAATATTTGCAATTTTGCGTGGATCACAATCCATATCTAGCATCGTGCCTCCTTATAGCATCAATGTATTTCATAATCTATATTTTAGGTTCTGTAGAGATAAGCGCTTAGCTATCTCTGGATCTGTTTGTAATTTCAGTTTAGGGTAAACCTCTATTGTTTTACGATTCATTTCCATATCTGAAGCGTCCAGTAAGTTTTGCCAATTTAAATGATGGGCATGGGTATAGCAGAGTAGATCTAACCCTCTGCATGATGTATCAAGTGTAGATCAACAAACAAGGGTATTTGCAGTAAGCATTACCGGATCAAAATCCCATTATAAAAAGAGAAAATATTCAGACAGGTGGTACTATGACCTGTTAGTCGGTGAGTCTAGAGACCCTTGCCTTGCTGTTTCCTTATTTTTTCAGCGTTTGATTTTTTATAGGATAAATTGGATGCTTGCGTCTTGAATATAAAAAATATATATACCAACATGTCTGTGAGCCCAAAGGTTCCCAGCGTTCTGGTGTTGGTTTAATAAAGGGATGGTAATTTACACCAGTGTCGGTGTGGCATCCCCCTTAGCAACTGATATGAAAATAGAGGATGGCAATTGGATATCGCCCCACCCCCCTTGCAAGCGTATGGTTTTTTATAGATTTGTGTTTCTTTCATGCACACTTACAATTTCTCTACAGGTAGAGTCTTACGCCCTTCTAACTATCCAGCAGTTGTAACTCTTAAAATGGCCAATCTCCATGCGATGGTTTGACAAATTTTGAATCTGGATTTTCCAATATCAGCTTGTTTAGCCTGCGCTTTACTATTATTTAAATATCTGTGATTGGAGTAGGAAATCCCCAAGAATTTCTATCTTTAACATGCTAGGAATCTGAATATGGGTTTTCACTTGAGATTAATGATACTTGAATGGATGTAAGAAGCAGTTCGTAGAAGAAAACTTTTGCAGGTTGCACTATCTTACTTTTCAATTAAGTTATAATCACAGCGCAATTAATTATGGTTGATCTCAATGAATTGGATGTGGAGCAGTTTCAAATTCGAGAATTTTTACGCTCTATACTGCACACAATTGCACTTCACAGAGCTCTAGGCTTGGTTCGGCATACAGCACACAATTGCATTTCATAGAGCTCTAGGCTTGGTTCATCCCAAAAATGCTGATTCAGAACTCTTTGAAATTTGGAATCCGAATGTGGGTTTCACTAAACTTTGGTGCTCTAAAACATTGGTTGTTTTACCTTTAATTCCCTATCTGGAAAATGGAAGCGTAGCTTATAAAAAGTTATCGATTTGTTGGAGCTTGAGAATTTGGTTCTTGGTTAGCCTTCTGATATTTTTGTTATGGTTATTTTTACATATCTAAACATTTCCAGAAAATAAAAAGGGGTGGTATGCCTAATTTTTATTGGGGTACAGAACATAACATGTTGGAATTTATAACATTCTTGTTTAATGGACCGAATACATGAGGAGAACAGAAAGGAATTATGACAGCCATGAGGTTGCGGATTATAATATTTTGATAAAATAAATGTCACAACAATGTGACCTATTTGGTGGACGTAACTCAAGAAATGGGTGAGCCACGTACATTTGTGTCTTTCTTGTGTTGATGTCTAATTGTTTTCCTTTCCTTGAATTTGCTTGCTTGTGTACTTAGCATTTATCTCTACAATATTGTCAACTATTTAAATACTTATAAATGATAATCATTGAGAGTTATGGGTGACATAATGATTCTTGTCCTCTGAGTAGATCTATTTAAAGGCATGATAAATACTTGTGGATTTCACTTTCTAAATATTCGAATAATAATCCTAGAACTACATCAAGACATATTCATCCACACGACAAAATATGGCTTATTGAAGTTTATGAAGACATACTAACGGTATGAATGAAAGTGTACATCTTAGGATTTATTAGTTAGAAATAATGATTAGTCTTTTAAATAAAGAATCCTTGCTAAAATGGGAGGGTATTTCATAACTCAGTATTTTCAATGAAGGATACTTTATGGTTGCTAGATGACAATTGAAGTAGAGAGTTTTAAATTTACTTACGGGACTGTAGTCTCCTAATGAAATCAAGCATAGTTATGCAAAAGTTACAAGGCATGGTATGTATGATGCTTAGACCAAAAAATTTTATGTTAGTATATTAAGTTTGCAATTGATGAGGAAAAAGGAAGTACCTTATGCTAGAGTCACAAGGTAAATCTATCATTGAAAGACTATAATCTAAACGGACGGTTAGAAAAAGATGACCCACGAAATGCTCTGCCACTGTTTACGGACTTATATAAATATGTGTGGCATGAATAATTAACAAGACTGTAGGTGTACCTTAACTAGCAAATCTAAACTCTCATGTTTGGAATGTTGGTAAAGCAATAAGCATGAGTAGTTGTGTGCTTCTGTCCAAGGCACAAGCTCATCTTTGATAGTAAGCACCACTCAAGGATTTTTGTGACAATATGATTTTATTATATGTTTGGGTGTCATTGCAATAAGGCTTGTCTACTCAGTTAATAAATGATGGATATTGAGTTAAAAACATTTACAAATTTTACATAAAGTACGTGTTAATAGTATTATGGAAGGAAAACTACCACAATAAGTACATCCCTCTCTTTCCTATGTTGGAACTGAAAGATGAATGTTTTGGGATACAATTAAGTTATAATACCATGTGAATTTGGAGTCCATTGTGCTTGAGTTGAATGGATGAGAACAGAGTGGTTAAATGTTTCTTTTTGTGGAGGTAAATAAGGTTAAAAAATTTCTGGTACAAAGGCAATCCTCTTATCAGTTCCTCAGTTACAAAAGAAACTTTTGCATGGGTGTGAATACTTACTAGATAAAGGTCTCATACATTAGAAGGGTTTTATACATTGTAGAGATGGTAGGATTACAATGCACAAATTTAACACACTTTCTTTATGTTGATTCAAAAATTCTTTATAAAGTGTTTTAGTATTATATTATCATTCACAAGTTTTCCAGGATAGGCCTTCATAATTAGTCGTTCAAACAAGATTTTGTCCTTGCCGATATGGGTATGTTACATATGTTTTGGAGCCAGAGTGACAGCACTTGGGCCTATTTGGGTTCAACTCGTAGTGAGGACGCATGAAGACGAATACCTCTAACCAAATGATTGTTCTTATTTGTGGATGCATGACACTGATGAGCGAGTAGGATAAGTTGTCTGAGGGAGCCTCCAAAGAATGAAGGATGTAATGAAGAGGATCAAAGAAAACTTCATGGAATAAGGTATAACAAAGGTAATCCTTTCGTCAAAGCCAAATGGTTCTTGACAGCATTCTTTTTTATCTCAGATGGAAATCAAAGAGCAATTGTTTCTTGTTTTTTATTTCGATCACATGGAGGTTTGGTCCGCCTGAGCATCGTGGACCAGCTGTGTATAATCATGGATATTCTGGGATACTGAAAATGAAACCAGGAAATAATGAAGGAAGCATGATTCTCATAGGAGATGAAGCATGGAATTAAGTTGCTGAAAACATTGTTTGAACAGAAACCTTAGGTGTCTTTGTTTGTGTGTTATTATGTAATGAATAGGAATTGGCTATGGGACTGTGAACACGAAGATTCGAGAATGATCAACAGATATAAAAATTACCAAAGAAAACATCCAAGTAGTTCGAATCATAAAAAATTTCACTCCTCAACACTTTTAACTGGTCTATATGCATTGTGCCTCATGTTTACCGAGGTAGCCTTTAAATGATCAAATGTCATGTCCTAGTTGGTTCTATTTTGTAGAGACGTTATGCAGGGCATTGAATTAATTTCAAATTCTATGGTGCTTTCTTTATTTACTATAAGTAAATTTTTTTAAGTTATAACTCCAACATCAATTATGAAGGTAACCCTGGTGCTTTATTTTGCCATTTGAAAGCTTAAAAAAAGGAGGGGAGGTTGTTAGTGCAAAATTATCCTTAAAGTAGTTCTAGTCTTTTCTAAACTGTGTTGATTAAGGAAGATAATAAAATCCCAGTATGATTTTTGTATCTCCCCCTATAAAGAAACTTTCATGGTTAGGAATGTTTTCCATCAAACTGAGAGACTATGGTTGGTTGCTGACTTATGTATAGTTGGATAAATTACGTTCTAGGATGCAAGGTAAATAGCAACAGACACTACTAGTGTTGACTTGTGTCCTTTTCCATAATTTCTTTTTACAGTATGTTGGGAACCTATATATTTATTATTTGTGTCAAAGGCACTTCAAAAGGGAAATTTCTTAGGTATCATTAGAAAATTCTTGTCATGAGAGAGTGTCATGAGTTGTTGACTATTTTTGCTTATTACTTGGTAATTGGCTAATTGTTTGATTCTATCTTGATGTTATCGCTCTCTTGTGACAATGCAGCCTTTTGTTTCCCAGCGATGCTCTATATTAAGGCATTTCAATGGAAAGTTCTTAGGAATCAACTAATCAGATTCTTGTCATAAAAGCACATCTTAAGTTGCTGTCTATTTTTTACATATTAATTGGTCAGTTGTAAATAATGCTTTACAATGTTTGCATATGTATTGATACAGGTCATTATTTGACTTTCCTTCATCCAAGACCTATTTAGACTCGAGGCCTGAAAATTCCTTTGGACGTAATAACAGTTGATGCCCAATCTTTGTAACGCATGGTGTTGGCTTGAATAGATCTAATAAACATTGCCGCTGAAATTGCTAGTAAGCGTTGGACTTGTTTTAAGTCTAGCAATGTATCAAGGTGTCCAAATTTTGTTAATACATTGATTTGGGGTTGGGGTCTATCTAACAAGCTTTGATGGCATTTATGTGATGCATGTTCTTAACACGTGGTCTAGTGAATGGACCTAAAAGGGAAATATCATCTCTGAATTATTTTGTTAGCTAAGTCACTTTCTGCCAAAGGATAGGGTAAGATATATGCCTTAAAATCATTATAGTTTGGATATTTAAAATCTCTTCCCTAATGAGCGAATTGCAAATCTAAGACCCGAGTATTGGGAAATTGTTATTAAACATTTGAAAATGATAAGTGAATGAACGATGTACAACGTTATGGGCTAACTGCAGGGTATGCGCGAGACACCACCAACTAAAATGGACTATTTGTCTCAAACATTCACTGGCTTAAATAAGGAAGCTAAACCACTCAAGAATGAGTGTTGTTTCTATTTTATTACCTTATTATAAATTTTGTATTTCAAGGTTTCTGTGAACCAGGGTTTAACTATGAATTGTGGTGATATGTACTGACATTGTAGGGTTTTACGATGATTCTGACCATCTCACGATCAATGCGAGACATGGATTCTAAATCCAGTCATAAATAAGTGGTGGTTTATTGTGAATGAATTATGAGATTGTACAAACCATGAAGGATGGTAAGGATACAATCACTACAACTTAGGAAATGTTAATTAAACGAATGAAAATTATGTTTATCGACAGATGTTAATTAATCATGAGGCCATGTCATTAAGCGGGACAATGATAGTAAAGTCATGCGAAGCACCAAGGAGTGTGCGTTAAGTATAGTCAAAGTTGAATTTATACTAATTACGAACAAATGTTTTGAATGTCGTGGGAGCACATTGGTGTTAGGTAAGTGATTGTCGCGTGAGGACCTGGGTGTTAGGAATATATGCTGCAGGAGCACAATGGTGTTAGGCCAGTGATTGCCATGTGAGCACATTGGTGTTAGGCATATATTGTGGAAAAGATAAGACCTAGGCAAAATTGGACATCTGGAAGATAGGACACTATTTGATGTCACTGACAGGAAAACTTTTAACTAGTGGTTAAAAGGGAGACTATCCTTACAAAATTGTTGTAAGTCCACACATGAATGAAAAAGAAAAAATCAAGGGAGAGATTGGAAAACAAAATGAATGTAAAACATGTTACATGCATGAATGGGTAATGTGAGGAAGGGATTTCCTCAAGTCGAGAATGACATGACTATCCAAAGGTTGGAGATAAAACCAACCTCCAAAGGGTGGTAATTATATTTTATTGATGAATAAATTGCAGATTATTACAATGCAAAAGGGGTCTATGGCATATGTTTAGTTGAATTATAATTTTGTACATGTTGTACTGAAAAAAAAAACTGGCCTAGACCTGAACTTGTCGCAAGAAAACTGCAGGTCTTGAACAATGGCGAAATTGAGAAGAAGTCAGGAAAGGTCAGAACAAAAAAGGCGAAGCAAGAAAATATGAGTCATGAGGAGAAGGAGACTGGCCAAAGACATGAAGACCGAGGACGGTGTTGTTTTTAAATGGAAGAGGATGTAATGTCCCTACTACATAACCCTAAATACCTTGTGATTATGAATAATTATTGTAATTGTTTTGGTGAGGAGCTGAAGGCCAAGGCCCCACCAGAAACAAGACCTGGAAATATATAAATTGCCTAAGTAGACTTAAGGGTTGACGAAACTTAACCGACATAACTCTAAATTCACTAGGGGGAAAAATCAAAACAATGAGTGGGTCCTTGTTAATTTTAAGACTAAAAAAAAATGTTTTAACGACCAAGGGTGTCATCCTAGTTTCAGGTGATTTCCTAAGTGGACTAAATCACCTCTGGGCCTTAAGGGTAAATTTCACCTAATATGATTTAAGGTACTAAGTACCAGGAAGTTCACCTTAAGAAGATTATCAAATCCATCTTAAAATTATTAAATATGATAAGGTTCATCTACAAGAGTAATTCTCAAAAGGTATTAATAGTACCTTAAATGAGGATGGGTTACCATTATCAGCATAGACACAAATTTTACTCTATATGACTCTATATTTAGAGAGAGTATCCTTGATAAAAAATAAGTAATGAAATACTACCTTGGGATACTATTATTCTTATAATGACATAGTGGGAAGCTAGCATAGAGCTACATCACCTAGAGAATTACTTATGTATATAAAAGCAAGTTTTGAGAAGGGTGTACATTTTTATGAGATAGGGGGAGGTGTTCCTTCAAACTCCTTTTAAGAAAAGGGATCAACACTCTAAAGTTTTATGTTTAAAATATTTATAAATCTATTAGTTATGGGAGACTTTTATACCTTTAAGTGATCTTTGTTCCTTTGATTATTCTCAAAAAGGGGTGTAGGGGCACACTTATCACAGTGGAAGATGGCACATTATATTGCCGCACTAAGAGAGTGGGATCACCCTTGAGAATAGTAGACCATTTAAGAAAAAGTAATGGATTTTAACCTGAAGGGCTCCCTCAAAATCTTCCACGCCCCTATTCTCTTGGGATTTTGTGTAAGAGATACCCCGAGGTGAGTAATAGTCGTTAGGGGGAAGGTAAGGGTAGATATTCCCAAGATGCATTTTGGGGAGGCGATTTCCTTCATAAGGAGGAAAGATGTGCATGTTGAGGGGGGAAAGAAAAAAAACAACTCTGGACCACGAGAATATCAAGATCTGTGAGGGAAAACTCTGCGCTTTGGGAGTATGGAGATCAATGAGGGGAAATTCGTTGCACATGGATAGCGTGTCGATCTGGCTCATGGGATCCGGCTCATTCGATCTCCAGGTTTTTGTTGAGCAAGGTATGATCTAATCTTTCAAGAAGATTTGCAATTTTGCATGGATCACAATCCATATCCAACATCATGCCTCCATATAGCATCAATGTATTTCATAATCTAGATTTTAGGTTGTGTAAAGATAAGTGCTCAGCTATCTCCAGATCTGTTTCTAATTGGGGTTCAGGGTAAACCTCTGTTGTTTTACGATACAGATCCATATCTGAAGCATCCAGTAAGTTTTGTCGATTTAAATGATGGGTGTGGGTAGAGCGGAGTAGATCTAACCCTCTACACGATGTATCGAGTGTAGATCGAAAAACAAGGGTATTTGCGGTAAGCATTACCAGTTCAAACTCCCATTATAAAAAGAGAAAAGATTCAGACAGGTGGCACTATGTCCTATTAGTCAGTGAGTCTAGAGACCCTTGCCTTGTTGTTTCCTTATTTTTTCAGCGATTTTTTTCTATAGGATAAATGGGTTGCTTGCATCTTGAATATAAAATATATATATATACCAACATGTCTGGGAGCCCAAAGGTTCCCAGCTTTTGGGTGTTGGGTTAATAAATGGTTAGGAATTTACACCAGTGTCGGTGTGGCATCCTCCTTAGCAACTGATCTGAAAATAGAGGATGACGATTGGATTTCGCCCCCCCGCCCCGCTTGCAAGCGTACGATTTTTTATAGATCGGCATTTCTTTCATGTGCACTTACAATTTCTATACAAGTAGAGTCTTACTCCCTTCTAACTATCTGGTAGTTGTAACTCTTAGAATGGCCAATCTCCATGCAAGGGTTTGACAAATTTCAAATCTAGATTTTCCAAGATCAGCCTGTTTAGCCTGTGATTTACTATACTTTAAATATATGCGATTGGAGTAGGAAATCCCCAGGAATTTTTATCTTTAACATGCTAGGAATCCAAATATGGGTTTTCATTTTAGATTAATGATACCTCAATGCAAGTAAGAAGCAACGTAGAAGAAAACTTTTGCAGGTTACACTATCTTTCTTTTCAATTAACTTATAATCATAGTGCAATTCGTTGTGGTTGATCTCAATGAATTGGATGTGGATCATTTTCAAATTCAAGAAGTTTTACGCTGTATACTGCACACAATTGCACTTCACAGATATCTAGGCTTAGTTCGGCATACAACACACAATTGCATTTCACATAGATCTAGGCTTGGTTCGGCCAAAGGATGTTGATTCAGAACTCTTTGAAATTTGGAATCCGAATGTGGGTTTCACTAAAATTTGGTGTTGTAAAACATTGGTTGTTTTACCTTTAATTCCCTATCTGGAAAATGGAAGTGTAGATTATAAATAGTTATTGATTTGTTGGAGCTTGAGAATTGGGTTCTTGGTTAGCCTTCTGATGTTTTCATTATGATTATTTTTGCATATCTAAACGTTTCCAGAAAATAATAAGGGGTGAGATGCCTAATTTTTATTGGGGTACAGAACAGAACATGTTGGAATTTATAACATTCTTGTTTAATGGACTGAATACATGAGGAGAACATAAAGGAATTATAACAACCATGAGGTTGCGGATTGTAATCTTTTAATAAAATAAATGTCACAGCAATGTGACCAATTTGGTGGACGTAACTCAAGCAATGGGTGAACCACGTACATTTGTGTCTTTCTTGTGTTAATGTCTAATTGTTTTCCTTTCCTTGAATTTGCTTGCTTGTGGACTTAGCATTTATCTCTACAATATTGTCGACTGTTTAAATACTTATAAATGATAATCAATGAGATTTATGGGTGACATAATGATTCTTGTCCTCTCAGTAGATCTATTTAAAGGCAGGATAAATACGTGTGGATTTCACTTTCTAAAAATTCGAATAATAATCCTAGAACTACGTCAAGACATATTCATCCACACGACAAAATATGGCTTATTGAAGTTTATGAAGGCATACTAACGGTATGAATGAATGTGTACATCTTAGGATTTATTAGTTAGAAATCATGATTAGTCTTTTAAATAAAGCATCCTTGCTAAAATGGGAGGGTAGTTCATAACTCAGTATTTTCAATGAAGGATACTTTATGGTTGCTGGATGACGATTTAAGTAGAGAGTTTTAAATTTACTTACGGGACCGTAGTCTCCTAATGAAATCAAGCATAGTTATGCAAAAGTTACAAGGCATGGTATGTCTGATGCTTAGACCAAAAAAGTTTATGTTAATATATTAAGTTTGCAATTGATGAGGAAAAAGGAAGTACCTTATGATAGAGTCACAAGGTAAATCTATCATTGAAAGACTATAATCTAAACGGACGGTTAGAAAAAGATGACCCACAAAATGCTCTTCCATTGTTTACGGACTTATATAAATATGTGTGGCATGAATAATTAACAAGACTGTAGGTGTACCTTAACTAGCAAATCTAAACTCTCATGTTTGGAATGTTGGTAAAGCAGTAAGCATGAGTAGTTGTGTGCTTGTATCCAAGGCACATGCTCATCTTTGATAGTAAGCACTACTCAGGGAATCTTGTTACAATATTATTGTATTATATGTTTGGGTGTCATTGCAATAAGTCTTGTCTACTCAGTTAATAAATTATGGATATTGAGTTAAAAACCTTTACAAATTTTACATAAAGTATGTGTTAATAGTATTACGGAAGGAAAACTACCACAATAAGTACATCCCTCTCTTTCCTATGTTGGAACTGAAAGATGAATTTTGTGGGATACGATTAAGTTATAATACCATGTGAATTTTGAGTCCATTGTGCTCGAGTTGAATGGATGAGAAGAGAGTGGTTAAATGTTTCTTTCTATGGAGGTAAATAAGGTTAAAAAATTTCTGGTACAAAAGAAATCCTCTTATCAGTTCCCCAGTTACCAAATAAACTCCTGCATGGGCAGGAATACTTACTAGAGAAAGATCCCGTACATTAGAAGGGTTTTATACATCGTAGAGATGGTAGGATTACAATGAAAAAATTTAGCACACTTTCTTTATGTTGATTCAAAAATGCTTTATAAAGTGTTTTTGTCCTATATTATCATTCACAAGTTTTCCAGGATAGGCCTTCATAATTAGTCGTTCAAATAAGGTTTTGTCCTTGCCAATATGGGTATGTTACACCCAATTTTGTAGAGAACAATTTTATATTATTTGATATTATTTGAGGACAATATGTTAAATTTTATGCTAAGATGTAATTGATGACTCACCAGAGTCAAGGATATTTAATATAGTTTTGAATATTTTAATTATAAATAAATAGAGGAGGAGACAACAGCTTAGGAGAGTTGTTAAAAGAGTGTTTACTAGTCAAATTGGTGGAGGATACTAGGTGGAGAGAAAACTAACATGTGGCAGCATCCTCAAACCACTTCCAACTGTTGCAGGTACCAACCTCCGTACATTTGGGGTCATGATTCCCCAAGAAAGTTGAATCAGAGAAGGTGGCTCAATTAATTAAAACTTACCCAAAAGACCTAGGAAATATTTATAAAAAGTCCCATTGAAGAGAGCTAAGGCTGCTCATTCTAGAGAAGTGATCATTAAAGTTGAATGAATGTACTTCAGAGAAATTCAATGGAAGGGAGACTGAAAACTTTTCAAGGGCTTAACTGCTGAGTGATCTAGTGCGGCTTTGAAGATAAAATATCTTACTGCTGAGTGCAAAGTATTACTGAGATATTTGGACTAAGTCTACTATTTGCATTCGCCACTAGCTCTCAGCCAAGAAGACCAGGAACAAGCTCGAGGGTCCTGAGGAAGCGTTGTTTAAGCGCTCTCTAGGAGAATGGTGGGGAGGAATGACCTCCTAATAGTATTGTCATCTATCCTAAATAGGTTCTACATTGTTTTGTTTTACTGTGTTAGATAGATAAATCCGGGTCTTTTTGTTATATGAATGTCAAGTATTCAGTTTGTAAACTGTTAAAATTTAGTAGTCTGTTTAATTTATTGAAGAAATGAATTTTGGAAAATAATTTCTAGTCTATGTTTTTCCATTCTTGGAAAGTCCAGGTAGTACTCAAGAACAAGTAGAATGTTTAAGAAGATAAGAGAATAATTGAGTAGATAAGATTGTGTATTTATAGACAGTAGAGTAATTTATTTCATGTTGAAATATTATGGAGGTTAGACAATGTTATGATATGTTTATACTTCTCTATTTTCACTTAGTAACTCAAATGAAATGCAGCACGATAATCACATTGGAGTTACATGGATTACATAGTTTATTTTTTTATAATATCAACTAAATCTAGGTCTAATAGTTACTATAAACCAAATACGGTTAAATTTAAAAGTACTTACATTAAAAACAGTAAATTGAGTTACAGGATTTATGCTATATCATTTCAAAAAATCTGAGTAAATTCTACTAGATAGTTTATTAAATAAAAGAAATAAAATATAATTAATAACTAGCATAAAACTAAATAATACCTATGTAGAAAACTATTTATAATTATTAGACAGTCTATACCTATAAATATAAAACTTCAGGGTCAAAACCCTAACTGTAACATCCCTCTCGCATACCCTAGATAATTTGTAGATTTCCTCTCGCATAACTGTAACATCCCTCTCGCATAATCCCGAAAATATTTTGTATTTTTGCTTATTGTTATTGTATGGGTTCTTTGGTGAGGAGCTCAAGGCCAAGGCCCCACCAGTAAAACCTAGAAAGCTAGGTGATTATTTCCCTACAAAAAGAAAAGATGTAGAAGTGGAAGATGAAAATCGTCATCTTAGGATGCATTTTAACCTGTGCATTATGAATCCGAATCTGATCTATATCATATGACTTCATCATCGACCTACGCACTTGATCATAGTCACATATGTAACTAGGTACCAATTCTTGCATTCTTATATGATTACCGTATGATGCGTTTTGAGCCTCTACATTTTAATCTCTACTTGCTGTCAAATGGACTTCAGGCCTATGACTTTGTTTTCTTTAAGATCTGCATTTTTTTATTATAGTCGTATAAGTGATGTATGGGCCATAGTGTAATCGTGAGCTCTTGCATTCTTGGATGAACAGCGTAGAATGAATCAATTAATTGATAACGTTTATTGCCTTGTGTCTATAGTAAAACTCAGATCCAGGTTATGTTTCTTATCTGCGTTGATAGATTTCTTTTATATATCTGAGCTCTGCAACCCCTAGTATTTGCATTTGACTGCTAGAATTTCTCATGTCAATAATTGCATATGTGTCGACTTGATATTTGGACATATACAAATCATGTGCCTAATCCTGCGTTTTATAATTCTCCTTTGTGTATTTTAAGTTGTGATCTTGCAGCAATGTTAGCTTTCATTACTGCGAATCATTTCGTAATCTACGTGTGGCTTAGGTGTTAGAATTTCTTTTTGTATTTGACTCTTAGTACATACATGTAGAGGAGAGGTGAAATGTTGCATTTGAAGCTGAAGCCTTAAAGGGAGAATTTACCCTGAAATTTAAAGCTAGGTCACGAGCATTAGTTTGTTAAGTTGCACAAAGAATAGGTGACTGATCCTTTCATTAAGGAGATTACCTAACAAATATTCCTAAGTTTTAGCAATAACTTAGAACTACTATTGGAGATTTAAGTCTACAAGAATAGCAACCATGAGGTTATGGATTGTAAATATTTTATGTGAATGAATATTACATGAGATAACGATTTGGTGGACATAGCCCATGGATTGGGTGAACCACATACATTGGCCTCGCCCTTATGTGTTTCTTGATGTGGTTTATCTTACGTGTTTTTATGTGTTTATCTTACGTGTTCTTGATGCTATTATTTTACATAGTTTATGTATTTTATCCGATATGTTCTGGAAGTGATATATCTCATGGACTTGATCTTATGTGCTCCAAATGTTTTAATTGGTGTTATAGCTGATTCTATGGCGCTAATAATCAAATGATCCCAAATAAATGTTTTTGATATTCAAAACATGTTGGATAATCTAACGGTGGCTAAAATAGAGTAAATGATCAATGTTGTTTCTTGATGTATATGGAATGATTGATATGGCCGCCTTTAGTATAATTGAATTATGTCAGCAAGAACAAGTTTCCTCTTAATACCCAACACCCTTTCAGAGACTGATGTACAAAAGGTTAATCACAATTAAAAGGGTGTTCCAATATGGTTAAAGGAAGTGAGTATATATATTCAGAATGATAGTTGGACTTCTCTATTGAGACTAAACAAGTTTTATATATATTTCATGCATAGTCGATCACAAATTTACATTATTACTAAGATTTGCATGCGGAGGTGTATATGTCATAAATACAAGGTAAAGCATTCAATCTAAGGATTGTTGCAATAATGATAATCCATAAAACCTTGCCATAGATTATGGATTTAGATAAATGTGTGTGCTGTGAATAGTTAACAGAGCGACATGTATATCTTGATAAGAAACACTTGAAAATAGCAATTCTTGTGTGGTTGTTACAACATTTTTAAATTGTCTTTTGATAAAAAGAGAGGAAATTTATTTATCTGATTTGGGGCCTGTTACAATTTCTGTAGAGAAGGATGGATGTGAAATGTCAAATGTTTGTTGCACGATTTTTGTATAGTTTTTGTCATTATCGTATTGATTGGACATGTTTCCTTGAAATGCCATGTAAAATCTGCCACTAACATGATCAACTCTTTTGGTAGTGACAGTGAAACAAAATCTTCTACCCCCTTTTTCCACACCTAATGGAATTGAGGTATGAGAGGTACGCTACATATGGCATCCGAGCCAGAGAGGAAGTACTCTGGCCTATTTGGGTTCAACATGTAGTTAGGATGCATGAAGATGGATAGCTCTAACCAATCGATTGTTTTTATTTGTGGATGCATCACACTGATGAACAAGGGGATAAGTTTTCCGAGTGAGCCTCCAAAGATCGAAGGAGGTAATGAAGAGGATCAAAGAAGACGTCATGGAAGAAGGTATAATAATAGGTAATTCCTTCATCAAATCCAAATGGCTCATGACCGCATTCTTATTTTTTATCTTAGATGGAAATCAACGAGCATTTTTCTTGTAAGATTTTGATTTTGATCACATGGAAGTTTGGTCTTCCTGAGCATCGCAGACCAGCTGTGTATAACCATGGATTTATGTGATATTGCAAACCAAACCCGAGGGATAATGAAGGAAGCATGATTTTTGTAGGAGATGAAGCATTTCATTAAGTTGATGAAAATGTTGTTTGATTGTTTGAACAATATGATTCAATTTCATGTACTATAACCTTAAGTGGCTTTATTTGTATGTTATTATGTAATTGGCTAAGGGAATATGAGTACAAAGGTTCAAGAACGATCAAAAGATATAACAATTACCCAATAAACATCCAAGTAGTTCGAATCATCAAAATTTATGTATCCATGTCCCTTGGACATAATTTACAAAAAATACCGAAAGCACCTTAGAATCTGAAATGAATTCAATGCCTTGCATAACGTCTCTACAACATAAAGCCAACCAAGACATGACATTTGATCATTTAAAGGCTACCTCTGTAAAAATGCATATAGACCCATTAAAAATGTTGAGCAATGGAATTTTTGTTTGTTATAAGTTATAACTTTAGCATCAATTATGAAGGTAACCCTAGTACCTTGTTTTGTAGCTTGAAAGCTTAAAGAATAGGGTTGTCAATGCAAAATTATCCTTATAGTAGTTCCAGTCTTTTCTAAACTATGTTGATTAAGAAAAATGTTATAATCCCAGTTTGATTTTTGTATCTCCTCCTATAAAGAAAATTTTATAGTTAGGAATGTTTTCCATCTCTAATCAAACTGAGCGACTATAGTTGGTTGCTGGATAATTTATGTTCTTAGATGCAAGGTAAATAACATGTGCTAATAACAGACACTACTAATGTCAACTGGTGTCCTCTTTCACAATTCCTTTTTACAATATGTTGAGAACCTATATATTTATTATTAACCACGAAGGAACTTTAAAGAAAATTTCTCAGGCATCATTAGAAAATTCATGTCGTAAAAGCGTGTTATGAGTTGATTGGTTGTTTTTTCTTATAAATTGGTAATTGGCTAATTGTTGATTCTGTATTGATGTATAGATCTCTTATTACAAATGCAGCCTTTTGTTTCTGAGCAAATGCACTATATTAAGGCACTTCAATGGAAATTTCTCACGCATCAACCGATCAAATTCTTGTCATAAAAGCGTGTCTTGAGTTGCTATATGTTTTGCATATTAATTGGTAAGTTGTAAATAATGCTTTACCATATTTGCATATGTACTGATACACATAATTGTTTGACTTTCCTTCCAACAAAGTCATATCTAGATTCGATACTTGAAAATTCTTTTGGACATAATAACGTTGATGCTGAATCTCTATAATGCATTGTGTTGGCTTGAATAGATCTAATAAACATGACGTTGAAGTGCTGGTGAAACATCGGACTTGTCGTAAGTCTGATAACGTGTTAAGGTGTCCTAATTCTCCTAATGCATTGATTTGGGGTTGGGGTATATCCAACAAACTTTTGATGGAATTTATATGATGCATGTTCTTAACACGCGATCTAGTTAAACGGATCTAAAGGGGAAAATCGTCTCGGAATTATTTTGTTAGCCGAGTCGTTTTTGAATGCCAAAGGATAGAATAAGATCTTTACTTTAAAATCATTTTTGGGATATTAAAATCTCTACTTTAATGATCAAATTACAGATCTAAAGTCTGAATGTTGGGAAATTGCTATTAACATTTGGAAATAATAAGTGAATGAACGACATATAATGTTATGGACTAACTATGCAGGTTATGCGTAAGACACCACCAACTGGAATGGACTATTTGTTTCAAAAATTCACTAGCTTAAATAAGGAATCTAAACCACTCAAGAATGAGTGTTGTTTTATTTTATTATCTTATTTTAATTTTCATATTTCAAGGATTTTATGAACCAAGGTTTAATTGTGGATTGTGGTGTTAAGTACTAACATTGTAGGGCTTTATGATGATTCGGACCATCTCACGAGCAACGCAAGACATGGATTCTAAAATCCATTTGTAAATATGTGGTGGTTTATTCCAAATGAATTATAAGGTTGTATGAACCATGAATTATGGTAAGGGTACAATCACTACTACTTAGAAATTTTTGATTAAACGAATGAAAATTATGTTTATCAATAGATCCTAATCAACCATGAGGCAAATGTCATTAATTAGGAGAACAATAGTAAAGTCATGCGAAGCACAAAGGAGCGTGCATTGCTAATAATAAAAGTGAAATTTATAATAAATATGAACAAAAAAACAAAAACAAAATTGAATGCCACAGCAGCACCATGGTGTTAGGCAAGCGATTGCCGCGTGAGCACATGGGTGTTAGGCATATATGTTGCAGGAGCAAAATGGTGTTAGGAAAGTGATTTATGCGTGAGCACATTGGTGTTAGGCATATAGTGTGGCAAGTATAAGACCTAGGAAACAAAATTGGACATCTGGAAGATAGGACATTGTTTGATGTCACTGAGGAGAAAAGTTTTAACTAGCGGAAAGTAACCTCATAAATTGTCATAAGTCCACACATGAATGGCAAAGAAAACTCAAGGGAGAGTTTTGAAAACAAAACTAATGTAAAATGTGTTACATGCTGAATGGGTAATGTGAGGAAGGGATTTCCTCAGGTTGAGGATGACATGACTATCCAAAGGTTGGAGATAAAACCAACATCCAAAGGGTAGTAATCATATTTTATTGATGAATAAATTGCATATTATTATAATGCAAAATGGATCTATGGCATATGTTAAGTTGAATTATATTTTTTTTTACATGTTGTACTGAAGAAAAATGGGCTAGACCCGAACTTGTTTTAGGAAAAATGTAGGTCTTGAACGATGGTGACTTGAGAAGACACAGAAAGATCACACCGGACTAGGATGAAAGAGATGAAAACAAGAAAGGACGAAAGAATGAAGAAGGAAAGTAGGAACACTGAGGATGGTGTTATTTGTAAGGGGGAGAGGATGTAACATCCCTCTCACATACCCTAGATAATTTGTAGATTTCCTCTTGTACGCCCAAAAATATTTTGTATTTTTTCTTATAGTTATTGTATGGGTTCTCTGGTGAGGAGCTCAAGGCAAAGCCCCACCAATAAAACCTAGAAAGCTAGGTGATTATTTCCCTAAAAAAAAAGAAGATGTAGAGGTGGAAGATGAAAATCATTGACATAACTTAGCAACGGGAAGGTAGATCCCCTATGGGGAGAGACCTACAAAAGTCCTTTATGAACTTCAACTTTCGATATAACCTACTCACATATAACTAACCGAGGAGAATGTGAGAAAGAGAATAATCAACACCTACGGAAGTAAATTAATGGCTCTACAACTTAAAAGAAGGAATCATATAAGTAACCTTAGTGAGTGAAAGGTCATGGAATACTATACTTACGAAGGTGTGCTAGTCCCTGATAGTTGGGACTTAGTTAGCATATATCTAACATAAAAATTTTGTTGCGGGAATCTCACATGGTCTATAAAGGCCTAAGGATACCCGACCTTAAAACAGGGAAACTTCAAAACAAGCTGAAGATAAGTTAGAATAAATCCGCTTGTTTCGCCTTAAAGGCATCAAGTGACGAGTGGGTTACCCCTTGAACCCATATGAAATTAACTAAAGATTCATCTTAAATATATATACTTATTCTAATCATCCTATAGCTAACAAGAGATGAAGCACTTCTAAAGATCTAACTCCCCGATTGATTCTCAAAGAAGACAATAATGGTGAGATAATAAGTACAACTTCTACATATACAAATCAATGCTACCATTGGTTGATAAATTTCCTAGTAACATTGGCGAGACTTATTTTTTTAACTTATATAATAAAAAGGGGAAAAACAATTTTTTGGAAGGGTCCTCCCTTTATGAGGAAAAATGGTGTTTTCTCCAACTTTTTAATATAAGGAAAACCACACCCAATGCTAGATTACTTCAGAAGCATGGATATTTTTGCATTATTTTTCATATATTTAGAAAAATATGGAGTTATGTGGTATCTCCTATGTTATAGGGATATTATTTGAAAAATAATAATGACCTTTCCACAACCATCTCCTCGAAATCATCTGTGCCACTGATTTCTTGGGATTTTATTGAAAGAAAAAAATATCGACTTGAGGTAGAGGGCATTAGTAAGAAAGGACGCGATTTTTGGTGGGGAATACGTTTTTAAGGAGAAGATCGGTGCCTTTCTTGGACATGCTTTCTGAAGGGAGAATTGGGGATGCAGGTTAGGGTTGCAATGGCAATTTTTTTTTAGAGAAGAATATTGACCCTGTCCCTCTGTGGCTGGCGCTCCTGCACTTAGCATCTTGATCTAGGAAACCGATCTTGGAAAAACCAGCATGAAATCTATTTAACGGAGATTTTGGAGGGGAGTCTGGGGAAGATCAGAGGTTTTCAATTCCTCATGGAAAGGGATGGTTGTGCTATGGGTGGTGGCCATGGAGAAGTGAGTCGATCCTAGGACCCTAGAAAATTTTCAACCAACTTTCAAAGAGAGAATCTAGGTATTCTATAACATACTAAACTGGTTTTTGATTTTTCTTAATTTTCGAAGAAGCTCTCTATGCATGTTAATATTTTTCAAGTGTTGAAGATCCAAAAAACATGATAAACCCTTGGTAGGTTTTTAAACTATAGAAGAGTAATTTAATTCATAGAATGCATTTTACATTTTGAAAAGTAGTTTAATTCCTTGGCTGACTTTAGATCTTGGAGGGCATATTTCCCTTATCTATATCTTTATTTGAAGGAACGTTTAAGAAAAATAGAAATCAGATCTGCATTCGACGTCTTAGATCTAGAAGATTTTTATAAAAGAAACTAGATATGCTTTTATGTTTTTATAGTGGGGAAAATGTTTTTCAAACCACGGTTGCGTTCTATGCTAGATTTCGGAAATTTTTTAATGTCTTTGTTCTATGGTTAGAAACCTTTCTTGCATGGATCTACCGTGAGTACCATTTTAATTCATGAAATCTCACATCTAGACTTTGCACACATCTGTGGTTTGCATTTCAAATCATAAATTACAGATACATGAGAGTATCAACACTTGCATTCATGGATCGTCATATTAGGATTCATTTTAACCTATGCATTATGAATCGGAATCTGATCTATATCATATGACTTCATCATTGACCTAAGCACTTGATCATAGTCACATATGTAACTTGGTACCAACTACTGCATTCTTAGATGATTACCATGTGATGCGTTTTGAGCCTCTACATTTTAATCTCTGCTTGTTTTAAAACGCACTTCAAGCCTACGACTTCATTTTCTTTAACCTCTGCATTTTTTTTATTATAGTTGTATAAGTGATGTATGGGCCATAGTGTAAGTGTCAACTCTTGCATTCTTGGATGAACACCGTATAATGAATCAATTTATTGACAATGTTTATTGCCTTGTGTTTGTAGTAAAACTTAGATCCAGGTTACATCTCTTGTCTGCGTTGATAGATTTCTTTTACAAATCTGAACTCTGCAACCCCTAGTATTTGCATTTGACCCCTAGAATTTTTCATGTCCATAATTGGATATGTGTCGACTTGATATTTGTACATATACAAATCATGTGCTTAATCCTGTGTTTTATAATTTGCCTGCATGTATTTTAAGTTGTGATCTTGTAGCAATGTTAGCCTTCATTACTGCGAATCATTGCATGATCTATGTGTGGCTTAGGTGTTTGAATTTATTTTTGTATTTGACTCTTAGTACATACATGGAGAGGAGAGGTGAGATGTTGCATTTGAAGCTGAAGCCTTAAAGGGAGAATTTACCCTAAACTTTAAATCTAGGTCACGAGCATTACTTTGTTAAGTTGCACAAAGAATAGGTTACTGATCCTTTGATTAAGGAGATTACCTAACAAATATTCCTAAGTTTTAGCAATAGCTTAGAACTAGTCTTGGAGATTTAAGTCTATAGGAATAGCAACCGTGATGTTGTGGATGTAGAAATTCAGGCCTGCAGTAGATTAATTTCACCCACAACAATTAGCAATTGATCATGCAAAGTTATCAACAATGGAGACTGAATATGGAGCTGTAACACAAAATTATATTAAATGAGTGTACAATAGCCAACCCTGTAATAACATAGGCTGCTGAATATATAGAATACATGAGCAAATCGAATGCATAAGGAAGCATCCAAATCTAGCATAAAGCAGGCTTACCCAAAATAGGCAAATCCCCCATAGGTGTAAAAAGTTGATCCCAAATCTTTCAAGGACCCCATGAATTAGCAAGGGCACATAGGCAAGCTAAAGAGTGGTCAAATGGCAGCTCATACATGCTTTTTCATGGAGGAAAGAGTGGAGGAGGAAGAGGCAACAAAGAAGATTCACCTCACCTAGTCTTGCTTTCCTATGTGTCTTAAAACACTGAAAAAGCAGGGAATAAAGCAGAAAAAGAAGATGGGTGCCTAGGAGGCCAGGAATAAAGCAGATTTGATTCCTAAGGCTTTCCCAATTGCTCCATGAGTCAATAATGGCAAGTTCGACCTCTATGGATAAGCAATTAGCAACTTGCACATGGTGGGACTCATGGACTAGGCAAATAAGACAAAATAAATGAATTAATGTCTAAGTGGGTAAATACTATGGGTTGATTATTCTAACACCCCCCCTTAAGCCTGAATTTATGAGTAATAAATCAAAATATAGGGCCTAGCAACAAATCTTAGTCACCCTTTTACATACTACAAGTCCATATGAACCAAGGAAAGAGGCAAAACCAACTTGGGAAAATCCTCCCTTAAACATGGACTGTAAAACAAAATTGTAGAATATTGTCTCCACTCATGCTTTGACAGCATGATCAACAATCCCCAGCAGTGATTTGAGATTGCTGAAGGTCTTCTCACAAAATGATTTTGTGAAGATGTCAGCTACTTGTTCTAAAGATGAACAGAAGAGTAGGTGAATGGTGCCATCATGCACAAGCTCTCTGATGTAGTGCATGTGAATCTCAATGTGTCTGGTTCTTTGCTTCTGAACTGGATCTTTGCAGATTCGAATGGTACTCTGGTTATAACAATAGATGGTTGTTGAGTACTCAGGTTCGAAACCACACTCTCCAAGTAAACCCTGCAACCATAAACACTGAGTTGTTGCATTGACAACTCCTCTGTACTCAGCTTCTGTAGATGAGAGTGCAATGGCACTCTGTTTCTTGCTTGACCAGCTGATTGGCCCTTCTGCAAGCATGAACACATAACCTAAAGTGGACTTCCTATCAGTGCTATCACCTTCCCAATCACTTTCAGTAAAACCAATTAACTGAAGGTCAGAATTGGCCTTATATAAAATCCCATGTGTCCTTGTTCCCTGAACAAAGCTAAGGATCCTCTTTGCTCCTTTCCAATGGATCTCATGGGGCTGATCCATGAATCTAGAAGCAACACTGACTGCATAACAAAGATCAGGTCGAGTATGTGTCAAATACAATAAACATCCAATCAACTGTCTATACAAAGTGTCGTTTACCATCGGTGGAGAATCATCTTCCTCCAGCTTCACTCCTGAAAGGAAAGGAGTTTTTCTTGCTTTGCAATCTTGCATTCTGAATTTGATCAGCAAATCCAAGGCATATTTGGACTGGTGCACCTTGATTCCAGCTTTGGTTTGAGCAATCTCAAGCCCCAGAAATTGACTTAAGAGCCCCAAATCTGTCATGGAGAAGGCTTGGTTCATAGCTCCTTTTAGAGAAGCAATCTCAGCCTGTGAGCTTCCTATAATGAGGAGGTCATCAACATATAAAAAAATGATCATTAATGAACCATTAATTACCTTCATATAGAAATTCAAATCTTATTTGCATC
>LPNX010517124.1:69862-90051 GCA_001517045.1 Pseudotsuga menziesii | reverse complement strand
ACATTGTTGAAGTTACCATGATCAAGTTCTATCCTTCCTTTGCCTTTGCTTTCAGTGAGAGAGTCATCTCCCAGTACAATAGATGGTCCTTTCGACTTGTTTAGTGAGGAGAAGGCCTCCTTAGTCGAAACCATGTGTCTTGAAGCTCCAGAATCTATGATAAAACTGGGTGAGCTTGATGTGCCAGCAACTAGAGCATGAACTCTCTCTCTATCATCAGAACTTGATCCTCCTTCTCTCTTCTTTGAGCCTTCTGGAAGGGAGATTCCATTCTTCTCCAACAGTTGAGTTAACATATCTATCTGCTTTTTCATACAAGAGATTTCAGTATGATTGCCCTTATTGCAGTATGAGCACTTGTTCATATCACCTTTGTTTTTCTTCTTCTGGGTATTTTTCTTGGGACCTTGTTGATCCTCTGGAGACTACTTCTTGTCTCTTCCTTTCTCAGGTGGCTTTTTAGCTTTCTTCTTGCTTTTTGAATCCACCTTCAAATCTCCAGCTACCAGAGCTTGGTCTTTGGAAGGTTTGATGGTGCCCATCATCACCAGCTTGTCTTGTTCCTGTGTGAGAGATTCCATGAAATCTGCAAGGCTAGGCATCCTCCAGGTTCGAGCTGTGAGTTTTGTGGCATAGAAGGTCGAAACAAAGACTGAATAGTCAGGCCCTAGCTTCGAGAGGATGGAAAATATGAGCTGATCATCTTTCTTTTCAATACCACACTGTTTCAGCTGCAAAACTAGTGCTTTGAACTTGGAGAAATATAGCTGCAGGGATTCAAAATTACTGGGACTCAGGGAGATCAGCTCATTTTCGATCTGGTGTCCCCTCATCTCATCTGTCTTTCCAAAGAGTTCAGAAATTTTCTCCCATACTTGATCCGGTGAAGTCAATCCATCGAGATGGAAAGGGAGGTCTCGGGAAATACTGAGACATAGGAGGCCATAGGCCTCATCTCTCCGATTGTGCCATTTGATCTTCTCTGCAGCAACATTGGGCTCTGATTCTGTAGCCATAGTCACCCTGTAGAGGCCTTTCACTCTCAACAAGATCTCCATCTCTGCTTTCCATTCAAAAAAGTTGAAGGGAGTGAGGATAGTTTTCTGTGAATCCATAGCTTTAGAAAATCTATCCCGGCTGTCAGTAGAAGGCTCCTAGTCTTGATGTCGAACCTACAAAACAATTTTTGGAGGAGAGTAACAACCTACAATGGCTCTGATACCATGTAGAAATTCAGGCCTGTAGTAGATTAATTTCACCCACAACAATTAACAATTGATCATGCAAAATTATCAACAATGGAGACTGAATATGGAGCTGTAACACAAAAATATATTAACTGAGTGTACAATAGCCAACCCTATAATAACATAGGCTGATGAATATATATAATACATGAGCAAATAGAATGCATAAGAAAGCATCCAAATCTAGCATAAAGCAGGCTTACCCAAAATAGGCAAATCCCCCATAGGTGTAAAAAGCTGATCCCAAATCTATCAAGGACCCCATGAATTAGCAAGGGCGCATAGGTAAGCTAAAGAGTGGTCAAATGGCAGCTCATACATGCTTTTGCATGGAGGAAAGAGTGGAGGAGGAAAGAGGAAACAAAGCAGATTCACCTCACCTAGTCTTGCTTTCCTATGTGCCTTAAAACACTGAAAAAGCAGGGAATAAAGCAGAAAAAGCAGATGGGTGCCTAGGAGGCCAGGAATAAAGCAGATTTGATTCCTAAGGCTTTCCCAAGTGCTCCATGAGTCAATAATGGCAATTTTGACCTCTATGGATAGGCAATTAGCAACTTGCACATGGTGGGACTCATGGACTAGGCAAATAAGACAAAATAAATGAATTAATGTCTACGTGGGTAAATACTATGGGTTGATTATTCTAATAGTGGATTGTAAATATTTTATGTGAATGAATATTACATCAGATAACGGTTTGGTGGATGTAGCCCATGGATTGGGTGAACCACATACATTGGCCTCGCCCTTATGTGTTTCTTGATGTGGTTTATCTTATGTGTTTTTATGTGTTTATCTTATGTGTTCTTGATGCTATTATTTTACGTGGTTTATGTATTTTATCCAATATGTTCTAGAAGTGATATATCTCATGGACTTGATCTTATGTGCTCCAAATGTTTTAACTAGTGTTATACCTGATTCTATGGCGCCAATAATCAAATGATCCCAAATGGATGTTTTTGATATTCAAAACATGTTGGATAATCTAACAGTGGCTAAAATAGAGTAAATGATCAATGTTGTTTCTTGATGTATATGGAATGATTGATATGGCTGCCTTTAGTATAATGGACTTATGTCAGCAAGAACAAGTTTCCACTTAATACCCAACACCCTTTCGGGGACTGATGTACAAAAGGTTAATCACAATTAAAAGGGTGTTCCAATATCGTTAAAGGAAGTGAGTATATATATTCAGAATGATAGTTGGACTTCTCTATTGAGACTAAACAGGTTTTATATATATTTCATGGATAGTCGACCACAAATTTATATTATTACTAAGATTTGCATGCAGAGGTGTATATGTCATAAATACAAGGTAAAGCGTTCAATATAAGGATTGTTGCAATAATGATAATCCATAAAACCTTGCCATAGATTATGGATTTAGATAAATGTGTGTGCCGTGAATAGTTAACAGAGCAACATGTATATCTTGATAAGAAACGCTTGAGAATAGCAATTCTTGTGTGGCTGTTATAGCATTTTTAAATTGTCTTTTGATAAAAGGAGAGGAAATTTATTTATCTGATTTGGGGCCTGTTACAGTTTCTGTAGAGAAGGATGGATGTGAACTGTCAAATGTTTGTTGCACGATTTTTGTATAGTTTTTGTAATTATTGTATTGATTGGACATCTTTCCTTGAAATTCCATGTAAAATATGCCACTAAGAGGATCGACTCATTTGGTAGTAACAATGAAACAAAATCTTCTACTCCTTTTTTCCACACCTAATGGCATTGAGGTATGAGGGGTACGCTACATATGGTATCAGAGACAAAGTGGCAGCACTCGGGCCTATTTGGGTTCAACATGTAGTTAGGATGCATGAAGATGGCTAGCTCTAACCAATCGATTTTTTTTATTTGTGGATGCATGACACTGATGAACAAGGGGATAAGTTGTCGGAGTGAGCCTCCAGAGATCGAAGGAGGTAACAGAGAGGATCAAAGAAGACATCATGGAAGAAGGTATAGCAATAGGTAATTCCTTCATCAAAGCCAAATGGCTCATGACTGCATTCTTATTTTCGATCTTAGATGGAAATCAATGAGCATTTTTCTTGTTAGCTTTTGATTTCGATCACATGGAAGCTTGGTCTGCCTGAGCATCACAGACCAGTTGTGTATAACCATGGATTTCTATGATACTGCAAACCAAACCAGAGGGATAATGAAGGAAGCATGATTTTTGTAGGTGATGAAGCATGTCATTAAGTTGATGAAAACGTTGTTTGATTGTTTGAACAATATGATTCAATCTCATGTACTATAACCTTAAGTGTCTTTATTTGTATGTTATTATGTAATTGGCTAAGGGACTGTGAGCACAAAGGTTCGAGAATGATCAGAAGATATAACAATTACCCAAGAAACATCCAAGTATTTCGAATAATCAAAATTTATGGATCCATGTCCCTTCGACGTAATTTACAGAAAATACCGAAAAAGCACCTTATAATCTGAAATGAATTCAATGCCTTGCATAACGTCTCTACAACATAGAGCCAACCAAGACATGACATTTGATCATTTAAAGGCTACCTCAGTAAAAATGCATATAGACCCATTAAAAATGTTGAGCAGTGGAATTTTTGTTTGTTATAAGTTATAACTTCAGCATTAATTATGAAGGTTACATTGGTACCTTGTTTTGCAGCTTGAAAGCTTAAAGAACAGGGTTGTCAATGCAAAATTATCCTTATAGTAGTTCTAGTCTTTTCTAAACTGTGTTGATTAAGAAAAATGTTACAATCCCAGTTCAATTTTTGTATCTCCTCCTATAAAGAAACTTTTATAGTTAGGAATGTTTTCCATCTCTAATGAAACTGAGAGACTATAGTTGGTTGCTAGATAATTTACGTTCTTAGATGCAAGGTAAATAACATGTGCTAACAACAGACACCACTAGTGTGGACTTGTGTCCTCTTTCACAATTCCTTTTTACAGTATGTTGAGAACCTATATATTTATTATTAACGATGAAGGAACTTTGAAGAAAATTTCTTAGGTATCATTAGAAAATTATTGTCGTAAAAGCATGTCATGAGTTGATTGGTTGTTTTTTCTTATAAATTGGTAATTGGATAATTGTTGATTCTGTATTGATGTATAGCTCTCTTATTACAAATGCAGCCTTTTGTTTCAGAGAAAATGCTCTGTATTAAAGCACTTCAATGGAAATTTCCCAGGCATCAACCGATCAAATTCTTGTCATAAAATCGTGTCTTGGTTTGCTATATGTTTTGCATATTAATTGGTCAGTTGTAAATAATGCTTTATCATATTTGCATATGTATTGATACACGTAATTTTCTGACTTTCCTTCCATCAAATTCATATCTAGATTTGATACCTGAAAATTCCTTTGGACATAATAATGGTTGATGCCCAATCTCTGTAACGCATTGTGTTGGCTTGAATAGATCTAATAAACATGCCGTTGAAGTGCTAGTGAAACGTCGGACTTGTTATAAGTCTTATAACGTGTTAAGTTGTCCTAATTATGCTAATGCACTAATTTGGGGTTGGGGTATACCTAACAAACTTTTGATGGAATTTATATGATGCATGTTCTTAACACATGATCTAGTTAAATGGATCTAAAGGGAAAAATCATCTCGGAATTATTTTATTAGCTAAGTCATTTTCAAATGCCAAAGGATAGAATAACATCTTTACTTTAAAATCATTTTTGGGATATTAAAATCTCTACCTTAATGATCGAATTACAGATCTAAAGTCCGAATGTTGGAAAGTTGCTATTAACATTTGGAAATAATAAGTGAATGAATGACATATAACTATATGGACTAACTATGCAGGTTATGGGTAAGACACCACCAACTAGAATGGACTATTTGTTTCAAAAATTCACTGGCTTAAATAAGGAATCTAAACCACTCAAGAATGAGTGTTGTTTTATTTTATTATCTTATTTTAAATTTTGTATTTCGAGGTTTTTATGAACCAAGGTTTAACTATGGATTGTGGTGTTAAGTACTAACATTGTAGGGCTTTATGATGATTCAGACCATCTCACGAGGAACGCAAGACGTGGATTCTAAAATCCACTTGTGAATAAGTGGTGGTTTATTCTGAATGAATTATAAAATTGTAAGAACCATGAATGATGGTAAGGGTACAATCACTACTACTTAGAAAATGTTTATTAAACGAATGAAAATTATGTTTATCGATAGATGTTAATCACCCATGAGGCCAATGTCATTAATTAGGACAACAATATTAAATTCATGTGAAGCACCAAGGAGTGTGCATTACTAATAATCAAAGCGAAATTTATAATAAATACAAACAAACAAACAAACAAAATTTGAATGCCGCAGGAGCACCATGGTGTTCGGAAAGTGATTGTCACGTGAGCACATGGGTGTTAGGAATATATGCTTCAGGAGCAAAATGGTGTTAGTTAAGCGATTTCCACGTGAGAAAATTGGTGCTAGGCATATAGTGTGGCAAGGACAAGACCGAGGAAAAAAAATTGGACATCTGGAAGATAGGACAGTGTTTTAACTAGTGGAAAGTAACCTCAGAAATTGTCATAAGTCCACACATGAATGGAAATGAAAACTCAAGGGAGAGTTTTGAAAACAAAACTAACATAAAACGTGCTACATGCTGAATGGGTAGTGTGAGGAATGGATTTCCTCAAGTCGAGGACGACATGACTATCCAAAGGTTGGAGATAAAACCAAAATCCAAAGGGTAGTAATTATATTTTATTGATGAATAAATTGCAGATTATTACAATGCAAAAGGGATCTATGGCATATGTTAAGTTGAATTATAATATTTTTTTTTACATGTTCTATTGAAGAAAACTGGGCTAGACCCGAACTTGTTTCAGGAAAACTGGAGGTCTTGAATGATGGCGACTTGAGAAAATACAGAAAGATCATAGGGGACCAGGATGAAAGAGATGAAAACAAGAAAGGATGACAGAATGAAGAAGGAAAATAGGAACACCGAGGACGGTGTTATTTTTAAGGGGGAGAGGATGTAACATCCCTCTTGAATACCCTATATAATTTGTAGATTTCCTCTTCTACGCCCGAAAATATTTTGTATTTTTGCTTATCGTTATTGTATGGGTTGTCTAGTGAGGAGATCAAGGCCAAGGCCCCACTAGTAAAACCTAGAAATCTGGGTGATTATTTCCTTAACAAAAAAGATGTAGAGGTGGAAGATGAAAATCATTGACATAACTTAGCAATTGGAAGGTAGATCCCCTATGGGGAGAGACCTACACAAGTCCTTTAGGAACTTCAACTTTCGATATAGCCTACTCATAGATAACTAACTGATGAGAATGTGAGAAAGAGAATAATCAACACCTACGCAGGTAAATTAATGGCTCTACAACTTAAAAGAAGGAATCATATAAGTAACCTTAGTGAGCAGAAGGTCATGGAATACTATACTTATGAAGGTGTGCTACTTCCTGATAGTTGGGACTTAGTTAGCATATCTCTAACATAAAAATTTTGTTGCGGGATACTCACATGGTCTATAAAGGCCTAAGGACACCCAACCTTTAAATGAGGAAACTTCAAAACAAGATGAAGAGAAGTTAGAATAAATCCACTTGTTTCGCCTTAAAGGCATCAAGTGCTGAGTGGGTTCCCCCTTGAACCCATATGAAAATAACTCAAGCTTCATCTTAAATATATATACATATTCTCATCATCCAATGGCTAACAAGAGATGAAGCACTTCTAAAGATCTAACTCCACGATTGATTCTCAAAGAAGACAATAATGGTGAGATAATAAGTACAACTTCTACATATACAAATCAGTGCTACCATTGGTTGATAAATTTCCTAGTAACATTGGCGAGACTTATTCTTTAGCTTATATAATAAAAAGGGGAAAAACAAGTTTTTGGAAGGGTCCACCCTTTATGAGGAAAAAAGGTGTTTTCTCCAATTTTTGAATATAAGGAAAACCACACCCAACGCTAGATTACTTCAGAAGCAAGGAGATTTTTGCATTTTTTTATATATTTCGAAAAAGATGGAGTTATGTGGTATCTCCTCTATTATAGGGATATTCTTTGAAAAATAATAATGACCTTTCCATGACCATCTCCTCAAAATCAGCCATGCCACTGATTTCTTGGGATTTTATTGAAAGAAAAAGATATCCACTTGAGGTAGAGGGCATTAGTAAGAAAGGGTGCGATTTTTTGGTGGGGAATGTGTTTTTAAGGAGAAGCTCGGTGCCTTTCTCGGACATGCCTTCCGAAGGGATAATTGGGGATGTAATTTAGGGTTTCAATGGCAATTTTTTTTTAGAGAAGAAAATTGACCCTGTCCCTCTATGGCTAGTGCTCCTGCACTTAGCATCTTGATCCAGGAAACTGATCTTGGAAAAACCAGCATGCAATGTATTTAAGGGAGATTTTGGAGGGGAGTATGGGGAAGATCGGCGGTTTTCCATTCCTCATGGAAAGGGGTGGTCGTGCTATGGGCGGTGGCCATGGAGAAGCGAGTCGATCCCAGGATCCTATCAATTTTTTGAACCACTTCTGAAGAGAGAATTTGGGTATTCTCTAACATACTGAACTGGGTCTTGATTTTTCTTACTTTTCCAGGAAGCTCTGTATGCATGTTAAGATTTTTCAAGCATTGAATATCCAAAAAACATGATAAACCCTTGGTAGGTTTTTAAGCTATAGAAGAGTAATTTAATTCATAGAATGCATTTTACATTTTGAAAAGGAGTTGAATTCCTTGGATGAATTTAGATCTTGTAGGGCATATTTCCCTTCTCTATATCTTTATTTGAAGGAACGTTTAAGAAAAATAGAAATCGGGTCTGCATTCAGCGTCTTATATCTAGAAGTTTTTTTTTTTAACTAGATATGCTTTTATGTTTTTATAGTGGGGAAAATGTTTTTCAAACCACGGTTGCATTCTGTGCTAGATTTGGGAAATTTTGTAATGTCTCTGCTCTGTGGTTAGAAACTTTTCTTGCATGGATCTACTATGAGTACCATTTTAATTCATGAAATCTCACATCTAGACTTTGCACATATCTATGGTTTTCATTTCAAATCATAAATTACAGATACATGAGAGTATCAACACTTGCATTCATGGATCATCATCTTAGGATGCATTTTAACCTGTGCATTATGAATTAGAATCTGATCTATATCATATGAATTCATCATCAACCTACGCACTTGATCATAGTCACATATATAACTTGGTACCAATTCCTGCATTCTTAGATGATTACCGTGTGATGCGTTTTGAGCCTCTACATTTTAATCTCTGCTTGTTTTCAAATGGACTTCAGGCTTATGACCTTTTTTTTCTTTAACCTCTGCAATTTTTCTATTATAGTCGTATAAGTGATGTATGGGCCATAGTGTAAGCATCAGCTCTTGCATTCTTATATGAGCACCATAGAATGAATCAATACATTGACAACATTTATTGCCTTGTGTTTGTAGTAAAAATCAGATCCAGGTTATGTTTCTTGTCTACGTTGATAGATTTCTTTTAGAGATCTAAACTTTGCAACCCCTAGTATTTGAATTTGACCGCTAGAATTTCTTGTGTCGATAATTGGATATGTGGTGACTTGATATTTGGACATATACAAATCATGTGCCTAATCCTGTGTTTTATAATTTTCCTGCATGTATTTTAAGTTGTGATTTTGCAGCAATGTTAGCCTTCATTACTACGAATCATTGCATGATCTATGTGTGGCTTAGGTGTTTGAATTTCTTTTTGTATTTGACTCTTAGTACATGCATGGGGAGGAGAGGTGAGATGTTGCATTTGAATCTGAAGCCTTAAAGGGAGACTTTACCTTGAAATTTAAAGCTAGGTCATCAGCATTACTTTGTTAAGTTGCACAAAGAATATGTGACTGATCCTTTGATTAAAGAGTTTACCTAACAAATATTCCTAAGTTTTATCAATAGCTTAGAACTACTCTTGGAGATTTAAGTCTACAAGAATAGCAACCGTGAGGTTGCAGATTGTAAATATTTTATGTAAATGAATATTACATGAGATAATGGTTTGGTGGACGTAGCCCATGGATTGGGTGAACCGCATACATTGGCCTTGCCCTTATGCATTTCTTGATGTGGTTTATCTTACATGTTTTTATTTGTTTATCTTACGTGTTATTGATTCTATTATTTTAAGTGGTTTATGTATTTTATCCGATATGTTTTGGAAGTGATATATCTCATGGACTTGATCTTATGTGCTCCAAATGTTTTAACTAGTGTTATAGCTGATTCTATGGCGCCAATAATCAAATGATCCCAAATGAATGTTTTTTATATTCAAAACATGTTGGATAATCTAACGGTGGCTAAAATAGAGTAAATGATCAATGTTGTTTCTTGATGTATGTGGAATGATTGATATGGCCGCCTTTAGTATAATGCACTTATGTCAAGAAGAACTAGTTTCCTCTTAATACCTGTAATGCTCTGCTTGCTGGCAGAGCACTAAGTCCTAAAATGAAACAGTAAAATGACATTTATTTTTATTCTCATTTTTAGGATTAATTTATTTAAGCAATAATGAGAGGGTTACACTGAAAAATACTTGGATTTCAGCAAGCTGAAGATAGTCCCTGAAACCTGCTCATGTAGCCTTGCCTCTCCCTCGTCTGAGCCTCTTCTAAGCCTTGATGCCAATTCGGATGATCCACCCTACCGACAGGCATTGAACCTGTTGGCCCGAGGAAACCGACGGGTTTCCTAACCCTCGAGCCCACATACCGATAAACCTGATAAAAACTTCCTTGTTTTCTGAGTGTAATTCTTCTCCTAGAGTTAACCCCCTCCTCCAGTTTTCTTCCTTCCCTGTTCCCTCACCTTCCTTACTCTCTTCTTCTGTAAAAATTCTCTTCCCCGAGATGCTCTCCCCCAAAAATCCCCCTGCTCAACCATTCAATCCCCCTCCTTATACCTCCTTCCCCTCCTTTCTTCCACCGCCTTCTCTTCTTCCACCGCCTCCTTCATATCTAAAATAATAAGTTTTATTTAGTTCTTTTCTTGGGCAGTTCACTAGTTCATGTTTTTATTAAGACATTCGTTGTACGCAACTATTTTTTCTTGAATTGTACAATTTTCACCCGGGATGAGATGGTGGGAAATTACTAGATGTTTATCCCATTGAATTGAACGTGTAAATTTAAAACATAACCAGCTGTCATACAATTACACAAATATTGTTTGTTTAAGGTTTTATGCTAAATGGTAAAATAATGGTAATAATAGTATTGTAAATTATTATATGTTATTAATAAAATAATAAGTACTTAATAATAAAAATATTAATAATAGATAATGACAACCAAAATAAAATAACAATTATTATTATTAATCAATAATAACTAATTGCAAAATTATTATTAATTGATTTAAAAGATAACATCAACATGTTGATGTTTGTTAAGTCCCCCCGCACATTGATTTTTAATAAATAAGGTACATTTACAGGTTTAAATAAATCTCAATTATTTAGTTAACCCATCCAACTATTTAATTTTTTTCAATTAATATTTCATACTAGCGTGCATGTGTGAGGTGTGCATTCATGGCCAGTACATGCACAGGATGCACATATACTATAGCAAAAACCCCTAAATTCTAGCTAATACAAATAATATTTCACGTAACAAGACCAATATACAAATATAATATTATTTCTTTTGACATTCAGAGTTATTTAACAGTTATGTTCTTATTAATCAGTTAATTAATATTGGTACCTATTATCACTAATATGGTATCAGGAATGTCCAACACTCAACAATAATAACTAATATGTCAAACCATACTAACCTACGTCTGCATCCTCCCTATCCTTCCTCTGCTAGTACAAAGTGGATGCCAGCTGTACGGACCTTCCCACACAAAACCTGAGAGCGGTAGCGTCGGCTAACTAGTGTACCTATCCTCTCCTAGCAGGCATCCGACCATCGTCATCACAACAACTTGGGGAGGGTGTCTCAGCACTACCCTCCCACGACCTCGGGTATCAAAGTGACATAGGGTGGGAAATGCATCCATCCCTCTCAACATACTGGGTATATACTCATCAAATCATATTGCGTTGCTATCAAGTTTATTGGTACGTGTCATCATACCATCACTTGGAAATTAAGGATCTTCTTCAAGATATGTATTGAGTCGTACTTTGCACCACACACTTGGCTATCACATAGCCCCTGTACCCTGCAGGTTAGCACTATGCAAATGTGCATTCATAACAATATTAAATCAATAGCTGGTCCATATTATCAACATTAGTTCCTTTAATCACATAAAATCATAAAATCAATCACATCATGGATGGGTGCCCATGTAGCACATCATACATATCACATCATATCAAGGATTACAATCAACTATATGTTTTTGTTATGAAGTAATGAATCTGATGACGACTACCGCATGATAATCGCATAAGCACAATAATTTCATATAAATGATAATCATCATAACATCATAATCAAAGCATCTATATAGACATGTTAATCGTCGTAACATCGTGATCAAAGCATAATATAAGCATGATAACAACATAATATCATAATTAGAGCATAATCCTGATAACATCATAACATCAGTAGATAATCACATATCACATGCCAAAATATAGTTTATGAAGTATAGTTGAGTCCATAGATAATAAGTAAATACAGTGTAATAAGTCTGAGTGATAAATATGCCAGAGTCAAAATATGGGGTACTACATACACCCACCCTTCAGGAAACTTTATCCCGAAGTTATGGTCAAAATAGTGATGGAAAAGCTTGACGCATAGTCTTTGTGTCCTCCCAAGTAGCATATCCTAGGCTATACTTGTCCCACTAGACCTTAACTTGGTCCACATGTCAACTACGGAGCTGTTGAACTCTATGATCCAGTATACGTAATGGTTCGGCTGTGAAGGTTCCCTCGTCCGAGACCTGCAAGTCCTTCCAATGAATCTTGTGTGACTCATCGGCTATGTAATGTCACAATACTAAAACATGAAATACATTATGAGTCCTATACAAGTGGGATGGCATTGCAAGATGATAAGCTACTGGTCTGATTCTTTCAAGAATATCGAATGTCCCTATAAAGCAAGGTGACAACTTGGTCCCTTTTCCAAACCGAATGGTACTTTTATTCGGTCGCATGCGTATAAATACGCGATCCCCTACCTCATAACTTCTATCAGTTCTGTGTGCATCAGCATAACTCTTTTGTCTATCCTGTGCTTCTTTAAGCCGCTTCCTGATCTGTACCACCTGCTCTTCCATCTCTTGAAGCAACTCAGGCCTGACTAAAACACGATCCTCCAACCTATCCCAACTGAGTGGAGTCCTGCAAGGTCTCCCATACAATGCTTGGTATGGAGGCATACCAATGGAGTTGTGATGACTGTTGTTCTATGAAAACTCTACTAGAGGAAGATATTTTTTCCATTGTGTCTGTTGATCCATAACATACATCCTAAGCATGTCCTCCATCACCTGATTCACCCTCTGTATCTTCCCATATGTATTGGGATGATAAGCTGAGCTTAAGTTCAGCTGGGTTCCTAATGTTGATTGCATGCTTGTCCAAAATATAGAGGTAAACTTAGGGTCTCGGTCATAAATTATCTCCTTTGGAACTCCATGAAGGCGTACAATTTCATTTATGAATACCGTTTCTACATCCGTCACATCATAAGTGTCTCTCACTGGAATGAAGTGGGCACTTTTGGTCAGTTTTTTGACCACCACGAGTATAGCATTATGTCTCGAGGGTGTGAGGGGAAATCCCACAACAAAGTCCATGGAAATGACTTCCCATTTAGTCTTAGTAATACCATGAGGCTATAAGAGACTGGCTGGGTGTCAATGATCTGCCTTAGCTTGTTGACATTATAGGCATTTCGAAACAAAATCCACTACATCGCTCTTCATACTAACCCAGAAGAAGAGCTTCTTCATGTTTGCATACATCTTCTTCACTCCAGGGTGTGCACAATAATGTGCCCTATGGGCCTCTCTAAGGACTGCTTCCCTGAGATCACCTTCTTTAGGGATATACATCCTCCCTTGGTACCACAGCAACCCATCTTCCTCGATATGGTACCCATAATACTTCGACTCACACTTCTTCCCACTCTAAATATTTGAGGTTACCTTTATATACCAACCATCTCCCAAGAGTTGTTCGAGCACTTTCTCCTTCAAATCCACTCTCAAGGGAATTAAGGAGAAAATCCTTGGCCTTTGGATTAGAGCATCTGCCACCACATTCTCCTTTCCTTTGATATATGAGATACCAAAGTCATACTCACTCATGAACTCACTTCATCATCATTGCCTAGCATTTAGATCCCTTTGTGTAAAAATATACTGCAAACTCTGATGATCTGTTTTAAGTGTGAAAATTCTACCAACCAGGTAGTGTCTCCATAATTTTAGTGCCAGCATCACTGCTGCCAATTCTAGATCATGTGTGGCATATTGCTCTTCATGAGGCTTCAACTTACGAGATGCATAAGCTATTACCCCACCTTCCTGCATTAGAACTTCCCCTAACCCTTGCTTCAAGGCATCAGTACATACCATGAAGTCTTTATCCATGTCTGGTACCCGTAATATTGGTGCACTCATCAGCAATCTCTTTAATTGAGTAAAAGTAGCATCAAATTCATTGGTCCACTCATACCGGATTCCCTTTCGCTGCAAGGTGGTGATGGGTTTTGAAATCTTGGAGAATCCTTCCAAAAATCTTTGGTAATATCCTGCTAATCCCATGAAGCTATGCACCTCATGTGCATTCTTCGAAATTGGCCAATCCTCAATGGCCTTCACCTTTTCTGGGTCCACTGAGATCCCTTCTCCTGAGATGATATGCCCTAAGTAGTGAATCTCCTTTTAGAAGAAAGAACACTTTGAAAACTTACCAAATAGTTTATGTTCCCTTAAGCAAGTCAATACTAACCACAAGTGCTTTTCATGCTCCTTCTCATTCTTAGAATATATAAGAATGTCATCTAAGAATACCTGAACAAAGTGGTCCAAGTAATTCCGAAAGACACTATTAATGAGGCTCATGAATACTAATAGAGCATTGGTCAAACCAAATGGTACTACTACAAACTCATAATTCCCAAATCGAGTTCGAAAAGCAATCTTAGAAATGTCATTTTCTTTAATCCTGAGCTGTTGATACCCCAACCACAAATCAATCTTAGAGAAGACTGATGTGCCTTTCATCCGATCAAATAGGTCATAAATTCTTGGTATAGGATACATGTTCTTCACTGTGGCTTTGTTCAAATCCCTATAATCTATGCACAGTCGCAAAGATCCATCCTTCTTCTTAACAAAGATCACGCGTGCTCCCCATGGTGAGATACTAGGTCAAATTAGTCCCAAGTCTAGAAACTCTTTTAACTAGATCTGTAACTCTCGAAGCTCAGGAGTTGTCATTCTATAAGGAGTCTTTGAGATCGGCTCCACACCAGGTTTTAGTTCTAATGTGAAATCAAGCTATCATTTTGGAGGTAGTTGTGGAAGTTCTTCTGGAAAGACATCCTTGAACTCAAATAATACTGGGTAAGAATTCAAGGAAGGTCCTTTACTATCGCTCACTGTCTCAACTACAAAAAACTGACATCCTTGTCTTAAACACCTTTTAGCTTTCACCGCGGAGATGAAACAGAGGGATATTTTCCTCTTTTGACCCTGGATTTTATTTGCTCAACCCTCATCATCAAGGCACAAGAATTTCTTTGTATAGCAATCCATGAAAGCTCTATGGTCTTCTAACCAATCCATGGCGACAATGAGGTCATAGGTGGCCAAATTGGTGACATAAGCATCCATCTTAGTGGTGCATACTCCTAAGTCAACTTGACACCCCCTTACCTTCAGACCTACTGCTTGTTTAACCCCTGAAGCCATCTTGACCGATTCAAAATCATCGTGCTCGTAGGATGCCAACCCACATTTATCTAATGCATATGGTGAAATAAAACTATATGTTGCACTAGGATCACATAAAATTTTAAGTTTGACATTTTTTACTTTACCAGTGGATTCTACTATGGCGCACTGATGTTCTGTTTGGTGGTTGTGAACAGCTGCATGAATCTGATGAGTGTTATCAGAATTGCTCATGGATGCTTTTTGTTCCTGCTGCCTGCTGCTGGTCTGCCCCTTAGGACAATCCCGCTGAAAATGAGGACCTCCACATCCCCAACAAGAGACATTAGGTGGTGCTTGCATGTTGCTAGGAGGAGTCCTCTGGGATGTGTTCCTTCCCTGAGATCCTCTAAAACCTCTCGATCCTCTATAGGAATTTCCCTGTGTTCATCCTTAGTTCCCATGGTTTGTTGAAGAAGCCTGTGATACTGAGTTAACTGAAGTGTTACCTCTCGAGGTGAACCTGTTACCATAAGGAGGAGGTATTGATTGTCCTCCTCTGAAGTACAATTGTGGGGCCTTCCCTGTAACATACTGATTGGATCCTATCAACTTGCTTCCTCCCTTTGCATCTGACATATCCTTAGCATAGTGAGCATACTCAACTGCCATGGTGACTAAATATGGCTTCCACATCCATACTACGGCCTTGATCTTGTAGTTGAGTCCATACACAAATCGCTCCACCTGTCGATCATTCGAGTCCAAGTATGTGACATACTTTACCAGTTCCATGAATCTAGCTTCATACTCTTCCACTGTCATGTTTCCCTGTACCAAAGCATGAAAGGAACCTTCCTGTTGTTCCTTGTAACAAGCTGAAAGATACTTCATGTTGAACCTCTCCTCTAATAACTCCCATGAAACAGACAAAGGAGTAAGATGCAATTGTTTCTTAAGGTCTGACCACCAATTTAGGGCATCTCCCTTTAGCTGGAAGATGGTCATTCTAGCCTTGGAACTTGAGGTATACTCATTTAGTGTGAAGCACCTCTTCATACCCTTGAGCCATGCTTCAGCGTGCTTACCCAGTTGTCCTCCTGAGAACTCAAGAATTTTGATCTTCTGCAGCTCTCTAGAAATATCCTGAAGTTGTTCTTGCCTTGGGCCCTATGCCCTCTCAGAGTTTTCTCGGCTCACCTGTGTGGTTTCTACCTCTACGATCCTCTCCGACTACCTGTTTAGTGTGGCCATGATGGTTTCCAAGGATCTGAGTATCACCCCCATCTCAGGACTGGAGGTTTTCCTTGGCGGCATCGGTGGTGGGGTATGTGGTGGCGGTGAGGGTGGTTGACCTCCTCCTCACCCTTGACCTTGACCCCGACCTCTGCATGTTTGAACCATGATAATTCCTTGCATATTCAACAACATTATGCCATTATTATCTCAATCTAATAATTGCAGAGATAAAATTTTAGTTATGCAATGCTTATATTTATGCATAGAGACAAATTGCCAATATTTGTGTAAAACTTGCATAGTCACTTTCATTAAACGATTTCGTCTTGGGTTTTAATCTGTGCCCTAACGTTTAGCTCATAATGCTAGTCTCAACAGTGTCTTGTTTTCTTATTTTACATCCATCTCGCCTCTTCGACTATCAATCAAAGTCTCGGTAGTGCCTTAAGTTTAATACTTGAATTTCCAATAACATAGACTAACCAACGTTACTATATATAAATTTTAATGTTATCTATATTGTTATGTTTACAATTACCCAACATTTAACATTTAAATGTTATTTCTAACTAACTAATATTAGATTAAAGTAAAATAACATTAAATACTACATTTAATTACCCTAACATCTATTTCAATGAGAACCTTTATCTTAACTTAATCGAACATAGCATCTAATTTACAAACCAAATATGGTAAATTTGATTTGCAACAAATAAGACATATATCTCTTTATTGTTCAGTGATGTGAACCCAAAACTAATGAGAGAAAACAACGATGAGAAGTGATTTGATTGCAAGTCCAATGTGCCAAAATATTGAAAATGACTGGTAATAGAATATTCCAACAACAACACAATCACAACAACAGAAGACTGTAACATTGACATTAATCAACCCCTATTACAAAATGAAGGCAATGCTGAAAATATAACCCACTCTCACTCACAAATTTCTCATGTGTAAATTTCAGGTAGGTCTAAACACAAATCTGTTTTGCTAAGAACAATGCCCTGCTCCCTTCAATACTGAGAAAGGGAACCATGGTCAAAAGTCACAAGAATGTAATGTATTTTCCTTACCTTCCTATCTTTTATATCTCTAGTTTTATAACATCATGGTCTTAGATTTTATAGGCAACTATCATATTCTTTGGAGATTACATTTGTGTTCAACTAAAGAAGAGAGTTTTTTTTTCAAAATTTCCTTTTTTGTGTGTGTGTTTACATATTTTTGCAAAAATTATAATATTTAATTAATTAAATGGTTATTTTTAATGGAAAAAAAATGGATTAAATACTTTGAAATCTCTTAGTTGAAACTAAATTATATATTTTATATATACAACTTTATTAATTCAAAATTATTCTAGTTAAATTTTAGATAAAAATATCAATTTTTCTTTCCTATTAATTTAATAATCAAAACAACCCATTCTTAAAAAGGTTTAAACTAATCTTCGATATTGATTTTAAAAGGCTTAAACTGATCTTTGATATTGATTTTAAGTTATACTGATTGTACTCTATCAAACCCATAGAGTAGATCTCTTAAATCGTTGTATATAATGGCTTAACCAAACTTCAAATAATATGTGGCCTAGACAAAGCGCATATCCCCGCAAATTTCCCTAACATATCACCACAAGCACCTGTACCAAGCCATCCCTGCATGAAGGCTAGGTGGACAATCGCATGATGCTCATGCTGCATGAATCTTACGTGCCAGTCTTCCGCCACCCACTCCATCTCTTGATCGCTTGCATTGCTCGCGGTAACAGACTGGTCATCATATCAATCCGCGTCTTGGGAAGAAGTTTGATTAGAAGCTTTGGAGGCATGGGCGTAACTTTTGTTTGCATTCACTCCCTCTCTAATTCTCTTTGTCAAAACCAGTCGATGACATTCCATCACACTTCTGCCATTGTAAATCTTCAAATCCCCTGGCTTTGCTTTTACCCCATCATTCCCAATACATTAAAATTTTCTTCAGCTATGACCACTACAAACTCTCCACAGAGATGGCGAACGAAATCTGGGATGGTTTGCTCTGCAAATGGTAACCGCGTGTTTGAAGGCAATGATGGATATAATGAATATGAGAGCTCTTGGGTGAAGGAGGCTTGGGCGGTTTTCTCTCGTAATACTACGCGCGTGAAAGATAGCCGTGAATTGAATCTTGGACATTATAGTCATGAAAATCAATATGATGTTCTCGAAAACCCTCATCCGCATGTGGGTCCTGTTGATGCAAGAAAGGATGAGCTTGAGAGGTTTTATCCCTCAAGTCCAATGGTGCCGCCAGTTCAATCCAGCAGCTTAGGGTATGAGAATTATGGCTTGACGGTTTATGAGAATTCCTGAAAAGGTCCAGGTGACGAAGTTTTGATGCCCAGGACTCCCCGTGATTATCAATATGGGAAGGTGGCGGGGATGGTTTCTTCTTCTTCTACGATGGAAAATCCTTCTGAAAGAGATTATGTTCCAGTGGGTGCCCCACGGCCCGATGGATCTACTAGGGAAGGTTACCCTCCTTCCAGGTCTTTGGCCCCTAGAGGTGGCGGTCCCGTGGAGGGTTCACGGAATCCAATGAGTCCTCATGGCTACCAAGTTAGCCCGCGCTCAGCTACAATTAGCATGGCTCCTCGGGAGTCCTTTTATGGATATGGTGAGAATTTATTGAAGCGTAAGTATGCGGAGGAAGAGGTTGCTAGTGAAACTATGCAGCGAGGTGTAATGGATGAGAGAGATTATATGAGGCGTGCCCGGGAAATGGATATTGAAGAGTATCGTTGTAGAGAACAAGGGATGTCCAATTATTCACGTGACAAGTACCTAGAGGAAGAACTGGATGTTGTGCTCGGTATGAGCCAGAAGTTATCTGTGAGTCCTGTTATTGGAGTTCGAGCTAAGCTGAGGACCAAACACGGCAGCCATTTCTCTGAAACCTTCCGATTACCTCAGGGAATGCTCACTGGAAACACGATTGAGAGTCATTGAGAGTCAATCCTTTCACATTGCATGGTTTTGGACCAGCTGACAACTCCATGAGTCCATGTTCTAAATTTTCCTATATCTTTCTTTTGCTCTTTACAACAACTCCATGAGTCCAGGTTCTGAATTTTCCTGTATCTTTCTTTTACCCTTTACAATTAGTTTCCCCTCATGTATTTATAGTGGTTTATAGTTGGGAGGTCTATAATTCTAATGAGGATATTATATAATATTTCCCACTAAAATTGTCATACAAGCTGTGTTGCATAGCATCTGAACAGTTATTTCGCATTCTTTCATGCTTTTTTCATTCTTTTAAGTAGAACAGTCAAAGAATAAAAGGGTCATGAAAAAGAAACCTACAATAGAGTTTGTTTTCATGTTGAAGAGCGTCAACTTCTTTAATGAGGTGCTGGCCTGCCCATGCATTGCAACCCTATAATCCTATCAGTGGCCTGCCCATGAGTTGCAATGCTATTAACGGTCGTAATTTAATGTTCTTCTTGTACAGTTGTTTTTTTTTTTATTTAAAGAATTTAATTTCTGTTATTTATTGTGTTGCTTTGATGTTGGAAGTTAAAAGCAATTATTCAGATATTAATTCTTATTTGGTGCAAGTCTGAAAGCCTCCCTTGGCATGAAGAATATAATATTTTGCAAAATAACTTATCAGCTCGGAATAAGTTTGTCTCATGATGTAATCACAAAGTTGTTAGAATTGGCAAATGGAGAGGTTTTTAATTCATGTTCCCTGCTGCAAACACTTTGGATCTTTACC
>LPNX010517124.1:54242-68779 GCA_001517045.1 Pseudotsuga menziesii | reverse complement strand
ATAGATAGATATATATATATATATATATATATACATATATACATATATATATATATTTCATTTCAACATATCAATTGCGATCCCTCTGGTTTAAGATTTGGAACCATGGCTATGATACCATTCTGTAATGCTATGCTTGCCAGCAGAGCACTAAGTCCTAAAATGAAACAGCAAAATGACATTTATTTTGATTCTGATTTTCAGGATTAATTTATTCAAGCAATAACGAGAGGGTTACACCGAAAAATACCTGGATTTCAACAAGCTGAAGATAGTCCCTGAAACCTGCTTCTGTAGCCTTGCCTCTCCCTCGTCTGAGCCTCTTCTTATCCTTGATGCCAATTTGGATGATCCATCCTGCCGACCAGTGTCAAACCTGCTGACCCTACGAAACCGACGATTTTCCTAGCCCCCGAGCCCACGTGCCGATAAACCCGATAGCAACTTCCTTGTTTTTTGAGTGTCATTCTTCTCCTAGAGTTAACCCCCTCCTCTAGTTTTCTTCCCTCCCTGTTCCCTCACCTTCCTTACTCTCTTCTTCTGTAAAAATTCTCTTCCCCAAGATTCTCTCCCACAAAATTCCCCCTCCTCAACCATTCGATCCCCCTCCTTATACCTCCTTCCCCTCCTTTCTTCCACCGCCTCCTTCATATTTAAAATAATAAGTTTTATTTAGTTCTTTTCTTGGGAAGTTCACTAGTTCAAGTTTTTATAAAGACATTCGTTGTACGCAATTAATTTTTCTTGAATTGTACAATTTTCACCCAGGATGAGATGGTGGGAAATTACTAGATGTTTATCCTATTGAATTGAACGTGTAAATTTAAAACATAACGAGCTATCATACAATTACATAAATATTGTTTGTTTAACGTTTTATGCTAAATGGTAAAATAATGGTAATAATAGTATTGTAAATTATTATATGTTTTTAATAAAATAATAAGTACTTAATAATAAAAATATTAATAATCGATAATGACAACCAAAATAAAATAACAATTATTATTATTAATCAATAATAACTAATTGCGGTATTATTATTAATTGATTGAAAGGATAACATCAACATGTTTATGTTTGTTAAGTCCCCCCGCACATTGGTTTTTAATAAATAAGGTACATTTACAGGTTTAAATAAATCACAATTACTTAGTTAACCCATCCAACTATTTAATGTTTTTGAATTAATATTTCATACTAGCATGCATGTGTGAGGTGTGCATGCATGGCCAGTACGTGCACAGGCTACACATGTACTATAGCAAAAACCCCTAAATTCTAGCTGATACAAATAATATTTCACGTAACAAGACCAATATATAGATATAATATGATTTCTTTTGACATTCAGAGTTATTTAACAATTATGTTCTTATTAATCAGTTAATTAAGATTGGTACCTACCATCACTAATCCGATATCATGAATTTCCAACACTCAACAATAATAACTAATATGTCAAACCATCCTAACCTACGTCCACATCCTCCCTATCCTTCCTCTACTAGTACAAAGTGGATGCGAGCTGTACTGACCTTCCCACACAGAACCTGAGAGTGGTAGCGTCGGATAACTAGCGGACCTAGCCTCTCCCAGCAAGCATTTGACCATTGTCATCACAACAACTTGGGGAGCGTGTCTCAACACTGCCCTCCCACGACCTCGGGCATCAAAGTGACATAGGGTGGGAAATGCATCCATCCCTCTCAACATACTAGGTATATACTCATCAAACCATACTATGTTGCTATCAAGTTTATTGGTATGTGTCATCGTACCATCACTTGGCAATTAAGGCTCTTCTTCAAGATATGTATTGAGTCATACTTTGCACCACACACTTGGCTATCACATAGCCCTTGTACCCTGCAGGTTAGCACTATGCAAACATGCATTCATAACAATATTAAATCAATAGCTGGTCCATATTATCAACATTAGTTCCTTTCATCACATAAAATCATACAATCAATTGCATCATGGATGGGTGCCCATGTACCACATCATACATATCACATCATATCAAGGATTACAATCAACTATATGTTTTTGTTATGAAGTAATGAATCTGATGACGACTACCGCATGATAATCACATAAGCACAATAATTTCATATAAATGATAATCATCATAACATCATAATCAAAGCATCTACATAGGCATGTTAATCATCGTAACATCATGATCAAAGCATAATATAAGCATGATAACATCATAATATCATAATTAGAGCATAATCCTGATAACATCATAACATCAGTAAATAATCACATATAACATGCCAAAATATAGTTTATGAAGTATAGTTGAGTCCACAGATAATAAGTAAATACATTGTAATAAGTCTGAGTGATAAATATGCCGGAGTCAAAATATGGGGTACTACAATACCCAACACCCTTTCGGGGACTGATGTACAAAAGGTTAATCACAATTAAAAGGGTGTTCCAATATGGTTGAAGGAAGTGAGTACACATATTCAGAATGATAGTTGGATTTTTCTATTGAGACCAAACAGGTTTTATATATATTTCATGCATAGTCGACCACAAATCTGTATTATTACTAAGATTTGCATGCGGAGGTGTATATGTCATAAATACAAGGTAAATCATTTAATATAAGGATTGTTGCAATAATGATAATCCATAAAACTTTGCCATAGATTATGGATTTAGATAAATGTGTGTGCCATGAATAGTTAACAAAGTGACATGTATATCTTGATAAGCAACGCTTGAAAATAGTAATTGTTGTGTGGTTGTTACAACATTTTAAAATGTCTTTTGATAAAAAGAGAGGAAATTTATTTGTCTGATTTGGGGCCTATTACAGTTTCTGTAGAGAAGGATGGATGTGAATTGTCAAATGTTTGTTGCATGATTTTTGTATATTTTTTGTCATTATCATATTGATTGGACATGTTTCCTTTAAATGCCATGTAAAATCTGCCACTAACAGGATCGGCTCCTTTGGTAGTAATAGTGAAACAAAATATTATACCCATTTTTTCCACACCTAATGGCATTGAGGTATGAGGGGTATGCTACACTAACCAACTTATTAAACTTTTATAAATAAAAAATTCTAAGTTGCGAACCATTTACTTGGATAATAATAATATATATAAGCATTGAGTCTACTATAAACTATTACAGTCCTTTGTGAAACAAATGTACATTTACACAACACACCTATAATATTAATTTAACCAAATTAACAAGTAGTAGAACCTAATCATTAATTAACTGAAGAAATTAACTAGATAAGGGTTTCATTTTAGGAAAAAACCTAGCTTGTATTTTCCAAACAAGTAAGATTATTATTATAAATTACACACTACGAATAAGTTACAGTCCTTATAATAACAATGTATACTAACAAAATATTTTTAGATAGAATGTTCCGCATTAACAATTGAATAGAAAAAAACCTAATGTGCACAGAGTTACAATATACAAGATTACTGTAAAAACGAGACAGAGCTCGAAGTAAAACCCTTTTCAAAACCCAATGTATTACATTGGCAGGCCGTAAGGCTACAAACTTAACCACATTAGAATACCCAACTCAGATGGTGTACCCAGCATCATGGCATGGGTTTTAAAAAAAACTAACATTCATTATATTAAAACGTACATTAGTGTATATTCTTTATAAGTCAAGAAAAGAGCATTTACAAGTCACTGCATCAAACCCAGAGTCACCCTGCCATAGCAATGGTTTAATAATGAAAAACACAACTTAAAACTGAAGACCAAACATCCCAACACTAGGGAAACTGAGCTTGTCACTTCTTTCCAACTGAAACCATTTCCCCCTAAGTCTGTACAAGCACGAAGTTTCCACTTTGTAACTAGGGATTACCTGTAGAGCTTGATTCCAATCAAAACATGAAAGGGATTTTTCCAAGCGAAAGGGTGAGCTATAACCTGCAAGTAAATATCAAAAACTTTGATTAGAAACTGAATGGTATAATGGTAACTGTAACTTGAAGGAGATGAACCAGCACAACAAACAGTACACCCTCGTGTTCAATTATGACAGAGGAAGAAGGGTTCAAAATGCATACTATACCAATAACTAGAGCAGGGTTAAAGTTTTGGCAATGGCCATGTAAGAAATAAACACTACAAAACACTAACAGAGAACAACTACAAGCACAGTAATGCACTACTGACAGAGAACAACTACACGCATAGCAATTATTGCATGCAGAAGGAAAACCAAGTGCGAGCTTTGAGTCTTACAACTTATACATTAGAATGGAAACACCTCTCTTCACACAAAGCATAGAGCTGGAGACGAGCACCAGTGAGCCCTCGTGGCTGCAATGAACCAAACAGTGTAGAGACCAAAACCCTCAATGAAAAATAAGAAGTAGGGTTGCGTGATGAGCTTATAATTTATGCAATGCACGGTGGTGAATGTTCCATGTGCCCACAAATTTATTCAGTCCACAATGGGTAAAGTTGTATAGTCTTCACTGCATTTTTATTGAAGCAAATTATTGTTAATAATTCGTACAATGATCACAATGATAATATATATTATACAAATTCAATACATATCATTCCAATGATAAACATTAAGTCAAACAATGTTGCAGCATGAGATTATTATGGTATCGTTAAACCCTTGTTTTATTATAAACCTTGGAACCTTCATTGGTAACAAACCAAATCATACATTGTATTGTTAACCATGATATATCACTAGTACAAGTGATCAATTTTTCCACGGAAAAATGTGGCAATATCCACGGAAAAGCGTGGATATTTCCATGTCTAAGTATTTTTTTTTCCGTGGAAACAATTCCATCGCAATAGAGACGACCCCTAATTTGCGTTGCAAGAGAGACAATGTTCTATATTTCGTTAGATGTCTAAGACGTCTCTATATCCACGCCTGGCTGTCTCTGTATCCACGCCTAGCTGTCACTGTATCCACGCTCTATATAAGGTTTTTTTTTTAAATGCAAACCCAGGAATAAGACGTCGCTATAGCCATGCCTTGCCATTTCTGTATCCATGCCTTACCGTTGATGTATCCACGCCTAGCCGTCACTGTATCCACACTTTGTATAAGTTTTTAATAAAAAATAAATGCAAACCCCAAGAATAGAGACCGGGATGCTATACCTGCGACGGGTAGACTAGGCAAAGTTCCAAACTAGGGTGCCACCAAAATAGGACCCACCATATGGGGCATTCACCCTCTAGGAAATATAGACTACATACATGAGTAAAAAGACAAAAAACTCATATCCATCATCAGGGTGCACTTCTATAAGCAAATGATAGCTTAACATCTCCAAATCAATGACAAGAATGGGCAGAAATGCCACACTCTATCTTTGGGAAAGCAATCCATTCATAAGCTTCCCACCCGCACATTACAACCCTCACAAAATACAAGAATAGTAGTAGAACAGTCAACAAGCTTATTTAGGCACCCATGTTTATCATAAAATAACACCAACTATCTAACAAAGGCAACACCTCCCTTAACCAATGAGCTTCCACATGTGTCATATTAAAAAAGACAAAAACTACAGCAGGCCTATTTATCATTCAAACAACAGAGGTGAATGGGTGCAAAAAAACCAATTCAATGCCTGTCACATACCCCCACCACCTGTGTTTTTATTCTATGTGCCAAGTGTGAAGTATAATAGCACTCCCACAAATACTGTACCAGAATATAGGGCTCTACACAGATAGCACATAATTATATCGCAGCCATCATCTCTTCCGTTTTTACCATTTTTATTTGACTTGCAATGAGTTGGCTAAATAATGTCTGTTTCTTGCTAAATGCATTTTCCCTGCTATCTGAATCTTCACCGTCACAGTTACTGGCATCATTATATGATATATTCACATTTGTATTATTTAATGTCTTTGTTAATTGAACATGACTCCTCAATTCCTGGACCAGACTATCTTTCTCCAGCATTCAGTTTTGCACACTTCTTCTAGGCATGGTTCAAGGTGACTTCAAACTGTGAGCGAGGAACAAACTATGCTCCTAATCCCAACTTTGCAGGAGATTCTGGATTTATTCTTCACCTACGTCATCAGAAGTGTTATGCCCTATATCTTTTGCTTCACCCAAATCATTCAATGTCAGTTTCAATGCTTTGACTAGACTCTAGTACAACCACCTGCTATAAATCAGCCATTTATTTAATGATTCCATAATGGATAATGAACAAACGTGTCACTGCCTGAAGTGTAGAAATGAATGATCTAAGAAACTACTTGGCAGGAGTAACAGGAGGTGTGACAGCAAAGCCATATGAAATGACAGTGACGTTTACCTATGAAATCCATTATTTTGACCTAGGGAGCAGCTTACTCAGAATCCAAACTGATAGAGAGAGAAAAGGACCCACAAGGAAAAACCATCCTAGACTTGGTTACCACTCATGCTGCCCAAAACCAACACTTTGGACCAACAAGACCACAAATGACAGATCAATCAAATGTTACTCTGTACTTTGGATGTGTCAAAGGGCTATTGGAAGGTAAAGCATCCACATTACAAATGTTTCTCTCTAGATTCCAGCATCCTCCATGCAACGCCCTGATTTACTATGCTTGCAAAAACGGAGCAGCATACAACATAGAGGAATTTTTATATAGTGACCAAGGTTGAGATATGCAAGGAAAGAAAGTGCATGTACACTACTGATTCTGCTATAAATCTTAAATAGTAGATTCACTATAGATTTCTCAGGTAACATGTAACCAAATATGTACTATGCTATAATGTCATAACCTGGTTGTTGATTTGTAGTTGCTTGGATCACTCTGACTGGAAAAATTAAAAACCATGCCAATGTGCATGCTCTTATCATACCGCTCCATAGACGTTGAGCCTCATCCTTCCATACAAATAATAATAATTGACAGAAGGCCATGCTGGTCACTAACAAGATGAGAAATCATTATTCCGGGACTTCCATGGCATCCTGAAATTCCAGCATAGTCAAAGGAGAATACTCCAACTAAACATGTGTATCCTAAACCAATTTGATTAACAGTGATATCATAATGCCATATCCAATTAACTCAAGAGAGAGATGTCAGAATTGTGAAAATGCATCCAGGAAGTGCGTAGTTTGAAAAGCTGGTTACTCTAACTATTGTAAAGAATTGAATACATGACAGTCTGTTCCAAGAATGATCATTCTCATGAAGAGCCCTTTGCTTATATGTTCAGCAAACCTTGAAACACAATCCGACACTGATTTTGCATAACAGTTGCATATGTGATAGTTTCTTCCAATAATGATCCTTCTCATAAAGAGCCCTCTGCTTATAAGCCCAGCAAACGTCAAAACCCAGTCCAACACTAATTTTCCCATGTAAAATCAGTTCACTAGTAACCAAATATTTGATATAGTCTCCTACATGCAATTCTTCTATTCATTTGTCGAGGAACTGTTACATTAGAGATGTAAGTCATTCCATCTCATATCCCAACTGGCCTCATGGATGTTTTAATAAAATGTATTCTATTCTACTCTCTCCATATGTGTGTGTGTATGATCATACACACAGAGAAAAGTGTTTATCTGTTTGATGGATGCAATAGTTGTCATCACAAGATAAGAGAAAAAATAATAAGTCGGGTGATATCTATTCCTAGTTCTACAACATATCAACATATACAACAAATCAATACTAACTTGGAGCAAGAAGATGGAAGCAACAATAGAAACTACACAATAACAGAAAATAGGCCACAGTACCTGAAACTACACAATAACAGTTTGTAATGCAAGAATAAAAATGTATGGAGTGTTCTTTATAGAGGAAGGACCAGCATGGTTGAATGCCACCTTATAAAACTAAAAGGGAATCTTATGACACAGGATCAAAGATTCAAAACAATGCCTACAAGTCACTTACATAAAAATTTATAACTGACCACAGAAGTAAGGGATGCCAAAAAAAGGTTGTACAACACTAATATAAAGTATGTCATTTAACATATAATAAAATAGTGATGTACACATGAAGAGCACAATTAACCATGTGATATAGCATGAAAATGCTCATCAATTTAGAGGTTGATTATATTGTATCAATGTGCTAGTAGTATTTAGAATGCAAATATAGTATAAACAAAAGCGTAAATTAGAAGCAGAGAGATTGAAAAAAGGATATTCAATACTGACTCATTATTCTAAGAATTATATTAAAAAATGGATCTGCCACAAGGTTATTGCAAGCCTTGTTCACTGGGAAAAATAACTTATTAAATTATGGAACAGGATCACGATTTAGATCCTGATGATATTTAAGATACAGAGGATGAAATTTAAAAATCCTTCTATTTGGCAAGCTCGTCGAATAAATGTAGGAAATATTAGACTAATGAGTTTCCATGAACAAAATTTCCTTTGACAAGTAGAATATTTACTATGCAAGAAAGAGATGAGTGGAGGATGTAGGAAAGCACCTATGATTAGGCTGAATGTCCAGCATTTCAACATTTCCATTGTTTGTCTGATCTTTAGGATTTGAAAGGGATGAAAATAACTGTAGAAAAGCACCAAACCATAATATTCACCCAATCCATTTATCTTGAAGCATGATAAAGGTTTCTAATAGAAAATAAGATTAAATGAACAGGCTGGCAAACCTGGTGCATGGAAATGAAAACTATGGAAATGCCCAAAATAAAGTTAATGGTTAATGTATGGGAAAATAATGCAGCGGATGCTAAGCCTGTAAATATTGTTGCTACAGTTGAAGAATATTTCTTTAAGATTGTATCTGCATCCAACAAAAGTAACATTGTAGAGACTAGTTTAATATTGAAGTCTGAAACATGCTTACTAAATTCCAAAATTGCTTCTACAAGGAAAAGAAAAAAGAGATGATACAAAGTTCAAACTTTCGTATACCAGCATATTTGAAAAAAAAGGAGGAAAGAATGCCCTGTGCCGCATTATTAAAAACTAACAGCATTGTTGCCCTTGAGTGACCCTGGAAAATATTCAAACCATTTGCCCTTGCATCTAGAAAATGAAGCTTCAGTATGGCAGGAAATTAGTAAACCAGGGAATAGCATAAATAGGCATTCACAAATCGTGTAAACAACAAAATTAGCAAATATAGAATTTCAACAACAATACAATCTTTCTGCACACATTAACCAAAGAAAAACCCTGATATGGACCACTTTGCAACATCTTAAAAATTGACAAGAATTTTGAAAATGGGAAAAAAGAAGAAAAAATCCAATCCAGATCCCAAAGCATGGACCTCATGCAAAATATGTTATCTAGAGTTTAAAAAACCAACAGGTTCTGGACTCTGGATACCCACCTTCACCAGGATCATCCTCTATCTATGATTTAGAAAAAAATTAAAAATATTAAATAGTTTGTAACTTTCGTAAATTTATTCTTTCTGAAATGCTCAAGCACTAATACTTCTGCATCTGCTAACCTTAAGAACCTTATGACTGGGACTTAAATGCTCGATCAGTATTCTGTGTATTCTAGATAAATGAGCACAGGACAATGTTTAATGCAGACAAACAAACTTCTTAAAGGGGATCTACATGCAACTTCTACTTTAGTTCACCATTCTGCCATGGCCAAAGGTAGACTACAACACAGGATGGAAAGAAACCTGCAGACAAACAGCCCTTGAAAATATAAAGGCATAAATTTGACAATCATTAGCCTTCTGTAGGATTCTATTCAGCTACAACTGCTTGTTGACTAAGCAATTTTTCAAGGGTAGTTTCTACTTCTACAATCATGTTTTCAGTGAACCAAAAAATCTTCACTGACTCGTTTGGAAGCTTGGTTTTGATAGTGTCCTCAATTTCCAATGAAATCTCACAGCAGTGTCAGGGACCAAGTCCTAGATCAAGATGTATGCAGCTCTCATATGAGCTGCTGCCCCATAAGATCCTATACCAAAAGTAATGCTTTTTTCTGGAATGTTAGGAGAGCTTTGGCAGATTGTACCCAGGCTCCCTCCCAGGATTACCCAGCCACGTCCTCTCAGCCTCAAGAATTCCCAGAAGATACCATCAAGCTCGCAATGGTACTTTCACGGTGATTGATGATGACAAAAATAGCAACCATGAGCTAGCTTTTCACCAATTGTTCACCTTTTCATTGGCTGGATTGGGATGTTATATCTACTGAGTTGATCTATTTTGTAGTGACACTGTCAATTTGTGGACAATATGGAATTATCCATTTTTTATCAGCACTGTAAATTCGTTGACTTCATTGGATGAAATCATGAAACGACATGATCTACATGAGCAACTCTCTAGAGTTGTTGGATGGCAGTCACTGGAAATTGCCTCTACCTCTGCCGTACTCTAGGTTCATAGTTTCAACTATTACTGCCTATCTAGGGTTGAGCCCGGGATTTGGTGGTGGGACTACTTCACTGCATGGTCATGGTGTACTAGCTGGCTATCAGAGAACAAGGTTGTGGCCTAATAATAGTAAAAAATGTTGAGGATGTCTTATTTCTGAGCTACTACAGATGACCACTTTTGATAAGTGCATTTTACCAGTCCATGTGCTTAGAAACAATATTTTTTTCATGAATTTTTGTGATCAACAACTCTACTCTGTTTTTGTATGTCTTAGTAAAAGATGATTCCATAAGAGATGTTTGCGGTGAGAGATATTTGTAAACTATTTGTTGATTTCGGCCTGGATATTAACGAATGGTAGATGGATTATGCCAATGTACGCTATCACAAATGTCACCAGAATAGAGACATTATAAAGGGCCAAGAATAGAATAGATTGCACTCAAAATAAAAATTTTATTCACCTATTTTTGTCCTTTTCATATGACCTTAGTCCATGATAGTCATCGCAGGTTGCATTAGCACATGCAACGTTAAGCCACCATAAATCATAGATAGGAAGTAAGGATTTATGGATGCAAGATAATTTAATTCACCTCTGCATGCGTAGGACTTGTTACAAATATTATATTCTCAAATTATGACCACAATTTAATATCAAATCACCAACCCAACGGAAACAAATATCAATCAGTTCATATCTGGATGCAAAGTAGATCATTTCTGAAGCAAAGCAAATATAAGAGTAAAGAAGCACATATTTAATATTTAAATGTGTACATTCAAGCATTTGTTGCATTAAACACATGCTAACATGAAAGATGTTAACACGCACTTGTCCCAGGCCTATTTGTTGATAAAATATTGAACATGGGAATGTAGGTGCAAGAATTGCCAACAGAGATAGACCATGAACATTGGTATTAATATCATAAGCATTAAAGAAAGACAATAGTTGCTGTCAATATTCATTTTGGGTATAACTTCTGGTGCCTTTTGGGTCATTCACTAGGCATCAATGAATTATAAACTATCTTGAGCAAGGCATTGTCATGGGTTTTACCAGGGATAGAAGATGATGAGGATGGTTTTAGCAAGGGTCTTGGACTAGACAAGAAGTAGGATGGGGCAGGGACCTTATGAGACTTATGTAATAGGTCAGATCCATATTGAAACAAACATTAAATCCGAGCAGCATTTAACATCAGCTCAGGTCAGTCCATTGATCAAACTTTGAAAAATAACAGCAACACCAAGGTCTAAACAAGTATTTATATGTGGTCACATTTGACATTTTCAAATCATTTTTGGCCAAGTATAGCTTTGTAGCCTGAGATCTAAATTTTAAATCCACAACCTGTTTCTGCTCTGCTCTTTCCTATCAGATCCCTTTGCATTGTCAAAAGGTTTGAATCTTCTTTTTCTGTTTGGTCAAGGTTAAATCTTGCATGCCTGGTTCATCTTTATTGGGTAATAAACTAGATCCCTGAGAAACAAATTGCCCATTTACAGACATGCCTGCAAGCTTCTTTGCTTTCTTTTTTGCCTTGGCTTCTGTGACAGCAACTGGATCTAGAAACTCCCCCGCATGGTATGTTGAAGCCCAAAGCAAAGGATTTTCCTTCTCATCTGCAAAAATCATCATCATGTGCCGTATTGAATCAGTAGATACAACAGTTGTAATCCCCAATCTACTAGACTGTAGAAATGGTGTCACTTTTCAAAGCAGTTAGCAGTAAGGATCATATGCAGCCTTGCACTAGTACTGAAACTAAGAAGTAGGTATAAGGTGCTACACCACAAACTACAAATATGTACAAGGAGAAAGAAAATTCAAATTGAAATATTGGAAGTGAACTAGCTCTACAAAGTGTTGATTCATGTATTGGTTCTTGTAAAAGGAAACAAATGAGAGTTATGTTGTGTGACTTGATGAAGCTATCCCACAACTTATAGCAATAACTTCTCTTCCTTATCTTTTTAATCCATGCATTCAGAGGTTGCTACATTAGTTGGACCCGTAATTCCTTCTTGTGATAAAATGTAAAAATGATTTCTTGCTCAATTACTAATTTTGACATGTAGGTATACACACCTATGTTAGAGTCCTCTTTTACTGAAAATAGTTATACAACCTTTGTACACTCTACTAACAACTCAACAAAGATTCATTCTTCTAATCAATATCCCTACACTAAATGATTCAATATGTAGATCACAGCATAAGATCCATCATCTATTACCTCTGAATTTATGCATTACTAAACTATCACTTTCTTAAATGCAGCCCCTACCCAAAGGGACCAACTTACCAAACATGTAACAGAGATTTCTATTTTCCATAAAAGAAGGAAAGAAGGTTGTCAAAAGGAAATGACATATGTACTAGTGTATCAAAGCGTTAGCTCTAATGTGTCAGGTGGCTGCATTCAAGGAAACATAATTTGCGCTGAAGCAAAAATCTCCAACATGCCAGGGATTGAAGCTTCACTAATATAGAAAGTAGTGACAATTGAAGAGAGAAATATGCCTCAAAAAAAAAATTAAAAACCAACAAAAGTAATTGTGACGCACCACTTTCTTAGTTGCCAAGACAAATTGGAAAACATTAGCCCAGACTCAATGTTGCATACAGCAGGAGACACATACAATAATATATTGAAAATGTATGTTGCAAGCTAGAACTACCGTACTAAAATTATAGACGAATAGTTAATGATCAAAGTACTGAATGTACTATTAAATGAAGTGTTGTCACATCCATAGGTTGTTCAATCACCTCGCTTCATGGAATTAAACTGAATGCAACTTCTTTTTCCCTAGGGCAACATTTCAGTACCTAAAGGCTAAAATGCAGAAACTTTAAGACAGGAAACTTATATAATTTGGGTTTCTATAAGAAGTAAAGAATATAACCTTCAGTGAATCAATGGGTGTTCCCAACCTTTCGTCCTCTAATGCATACCATCAGAATCATGATAGCATTCATACTCAAAGTAAGGGCCACAACAACTTGCTGACATGGAATGGAGAATTCATGATTCGCACATATGACCTATGGCCTGTTTTTAGATGAACTTCAGATTTTGCACACATTTACATCACAACGCAAATGTGTAAAGTCACTCACGATCCATGTGTATTTGAAATTTTACAGATCATGCAATATCATCTTAGATGGCATGAATGTTAAAGAATACCTGTCTTAAACTGCAAAGGCTGTGTCTAGGTATAGTTTCACATGCCATGGAGGTCAATGACATTTTAATAGAAATCTACAAATGTACCCTCAAACTTTCTATGTAACATTTTCTGGTTTAAACTTTTACCTATGGCTAAAACAACATCCACACATGCCACTTCTCAACAACCATACCTCTAATAGATTAAGTTCCAAGTTTTTTTTCAATCTAAAAAGCAAGATCAGTTACTGTTCTAGGAAAATACCAGTAAAGCAGACAAAGTTGACTTGCCACAACCACTTGTACCACAAAGTAAAATCGTCATCGATTCCTTCCGTTCACATATCCTAGAGTGGGATAAAAGCAAATTTAAAATAAGAATAAAACTTTTTTAACTTCGTATCGTTCAAAACTTATTTCAGAAGTGATACAAATATAATAACCGAGAATGTCACAAATACAATGTAGGTTAATATTTATAATCTAGAGATATTCCATTGGATAATCAGGAATGACAATTATATGGTGGACAAATGGTCAAACATATTTTCTCATTGAGTTAAAATCATTTTTAATCTACAATGTAAAGAATATATTCTTCCAAATCCCACTTCATTGTTGTTTCTCCACTCCATAAACCTTCATTGCAACCTCCCTTGATAGAGCCTTTCTATTACCCTACATGCCTCATAAAACTCGATATATACTGTAGAATCAGTTTAACCAAGGCTAAGCAGCCTTGTTCCAAGCATCAGAATCCATATAGTACCTTATGTACCAAATTACCAATAGACATGGTAGGTTAGATAATCTACAATATCTAATGTCATGGATGAACAACTTATAAAGCCTTAGGACTCTTAGTGCATAACTATCAGAAAAAACACTTCTGGGAAAATGATAGTAAGAACAGAATGTGGGGAAAGATCAAATGTTCCTCATACTAATGGTTAGAGACATGAATGTAGGTGATCAATTGCCATACA